>NDXZ01024100.1:0-10639 GCA_003055125.1 Paykullia maculata | reverse complement strand
TCAAAAACAATGCCTCCACCGAGTACGATTTGACCGATAAATCTATTACACCCATGGGCGGTTTCCCCCACTATGGTGAAGTTACCAACGATTTTGTCATGATCAAGGGCTGTTGCATCGGTTCCAAGAAACGAGTTCTTACGTTGCGTAAGACTTTGTTGAAACATACCAAGCGTTCTGCTTTGGAACAAATCAAACTCAAGTTTATCGATACCTCTTCGAAAATGGGTCATGGTCGTTTCCAGACTCCTGCCGACAAATTGGCTTTTATGGGTCCCCTCAAGAAGGATCGTATCAAGGAAGAGCAAGCCGCAACTACCACCAGTCCTGCTGCTACCACATCTGTTTAAATTTTTTTCTAAATTTATACACGTGCTTTTGTTTTTTGTATTAATGTTGGGAGACTAGTTCTTCAAAATAGAGCATGTGTGGCAAAAAATAAAGATTTAAAACACTATTTTTTATTGTTATTTTATTTCAACATATTTTCTGTGTGATTTAAAAATAAATCATAACTAAAAAATATATTTTGAATAATGGCAGGAAAGTCCATTAAACATTTCAGGTTCTACATACTATACATAATCAACAATCGTCCAACAGGCCCATGGTTAATCAGGAAGCACAATCGTTTAATTGAAAATCTATTGTGTATGGGCCCCTAATAATTTTAATTATAATTTTTAAATGATTCATATTAAGCATAAGGTTTTTAGTTTTTTATATTTCATATTAAATTATGTATGTATATATTTTTAAATACGTTATAGTACATTAGAGATAAAATATCTAACTTTTATTTTGATTAAAATTGATTGAGTAAGAACCAGAGTTGGGATCTTTTTGCATTTGAAAATGAGATGTAGATAAGCCGAATGGTTTTAAAATCATGTCTCCCAAGTCCTTTAATTTATCGAGCATTTCTGCTTTTAGGCGTTCATTACGTTCCTCTATAATAGGAGGCAAACGAACCATAGCTTCACGGGCTTCATTTTGTCCTGGATCCAAATCATGAACTCGTTTATAATCAGCCAATGCTTCATCTAATTTTTCTACACATTCATAAAGTTTAGCACGTCTTTAAATAATAAAAAATTCATTAATTAAAAATTCCACTAAAAAAATAATGGATTTACCTTAATAAAGCACGGACATAATCTGGCCATAATTCTATAGCTTTACTGCAATCATCAATGGCAGTATTTTTCGAGCCCAACTTTATTGTGGCCGCAGCTCTGTTGCTAAACAAAACTGCTCTTTCTTTGGTGGCTTTTAAAGGGCACACTTTTAGTGCTTCTGTATACATGTCAATAGCTTCTTCAATTTTATCATTTTTAAATAGTTCATTAGCTTCCAATTTCATTTCAATGGCCTGCGACTTGTTAGCTTCCAGCTGTTCGGCCGACATGGATTTTTCCTTTTCGGCCAACTCTTCTTCGTTGATTTCATCGTGTAGGTATTCCGGCGTTGGATCTTCTTTAGTTTTTTCAACATTACTACCACTGGCTACATTGTCTGATTTATCGTCATCGTTCAGATTTAATTTAGTTTGTTCTTTTATTATTTCATTAACCTTTTCCGCATTAGATTTTTTTGTTTCATCATCTACTGTAGCTAAAGTTGGCTGATTTGTGCTGGCAGAATTTTGGACTGATTCATCGCTTACAGCATCTTCAAATTCGTCATCACTGTTAATAATTTCAGAAATTTCTGGCATTTTTCTTTTGTTTTTACAAAAATTTAATAATTGCTACAGAAAGATACTTTCTTCAGAATTACAAAGGAAAACATTAGACTTTATTATTGCTATAAAACTACAACCTGTGCTGGTAATTTAGTTACTTTATCTTCAATATTAGCGATTTTAAATTTGGTATTAAAAAGCTGTGGTCTTGTTTAGTTATTAAACAACAAATAAATTTCTCATGTCGGCCTTTTGTTTGTGTTTAAGCATCTTTATTTCATGTATTATTTTTTTTCTTAATAAAATAAGTTTCTAAGACATTTAAAGGATTTTCAGGATTATTCATATACTATTTCTAATAGGTTTTATTATTTTCACTGTCGATTATTTCCATTTATGATTGTATTACTTCCATCTCCGGTCAGCTGACAAGAAAAATACAAATTGAGTTTGCACGTTTTGTAAATCAAAAAGAAAGAAATAGTTTTTGTTTTATTTTAAAATTGATTGCGATCAATGGAAACCGAAATAAAATTAGCAGACTTTATATTAGAAAAATATACTGAAGCCAAAGTTTCGGAACCAACACTTGATGTTATTTTTAAAAATGAAATACAGGTAATTGAAATAAAGTTGTAAAAGTTCAAGATCCGGTTAACGGTATGATAAAAAGTTAACCCTTAATAAATACCTGTTTTTTAGCTTTTAGGACAAGGCAATGGCCAAGAAAAATGCAAGGATTTAACATTTCCCTTTTCATGTTCTACTTTAAAAAATGTTGCTATAAAAGATTTTAAGATTCTTTTTACGCCAAAAAACGATTTTATACATTTAAAAGAAATCAGAGAAATATTATTGGATGCAAATGTAAGGGTTTGTTTTATATAAATTAAAAGTAAAGGATTTGTTACAGTAATAGTTTATTTAACAGGATTTCAAGGAATTTAATTGGCAACCAGGTGATACTATTGCCATACTACCCACTAATGCAAGTGATAACGTTGACGAGCTTTTACAACTTTTAGATTTGAAAAATAAAGCAGATACTCTCTGCTCTGTTCAAATTTCAAAACTATGCAGAAAAAAATCTGCCAAAATTCCCAATTATATACCCAGCTCGACTACACCACGGGAAATCTTACGTGATTGCCTGAATATTAAGAGTACATTAAAAAAGAACTTTTTAAGAAGTTTGGCTGAATATTGTACAGATAATGAAGAAAAATCATTTTTAAAATGTTTATCGTCAAAAGAAGGTTCAGCATTTTATAATAATATTATAATGGAAAAGGGATTTACTCTAATCGATATTCTAAGACGTTGTAGTTCATGTAAACCGGCTTTTAGTCTAATAGTCGAACATTTGTCCAGGCTGGTGCCACGGTCGTATTCCATAACTAATAGTCCCCTACAGTCACGTGAAGAAATATCTATAATATTCTCAATTCTTAGTACGAAACCAGGCGTTACCACAAACATGTTAAAGGAAAAATGCACACAAAATGACAAATCTTCGTTGTTAATATACCTAAGAGAACCCAACTATTTTCGTTATACTAACGATGATTATAGGAAAAATCAAATTTTAATTGCTATTGGAACAGGACTGGCACCATTTTTGGGTTTTCTTCAACACAAACATTACTTAATGCAAGATAAAAATAAAGAACAGCCGGGGATAACTTGGCTGTTTGTGGGCACAACCAGTAAACAGGCTGTTATACATCGTAACCAGTTATTAGAATGTCAATCAAAAAATATTCTTAATAAATTTGTAGAATCTTATTCTCGTACTCCAACTGCTCGTTATCATTATGTGCAGGATGCTTTAGAAAGTAATGCCCAGCAATTTGTTGAGTTACTTGTAAAACCAGAAACTATCGTTTATTTATGTGCCGATGGTAAACAAATTTCAAAGTCTATAGAAAATTTATTGCAAAACATCTTAGCGAAGCAATTGGCTATAACTGAGATAGAGTCAATTGAAATGCTAAAAGATTTCAAAGCCAAAAGGAAATACCTTGAAGATATATGGTCGTAAAAAAAATAAAATAAAAGCTACGTTAATTTTTAAAAGGAAATAAACTGTGATATATGATATTTTTAAAATAACTCATCATGTCCGAGTCAATAAACAAAAATGTTTGTTTTCTAATTTTAAATAAGTTGGTAAAAAACTAGTTATCTCGGTAATTACACAGATGTGGTCGTGGACAGATACTAGTTAAAAAAAGGAAGCTCAAAAAAACACTTTTTATTTTGTAAGCAAGCTTTTAACATACAAAACAAGCAAATTGAAAGGTTAAAGAAAAACCTTTAAAAGGTATTTTTTTGCTATTAAAATTACGATAATTACGGTTTCTGCTGATACAAAAGAGCATTTAGAAAAAGGGCATAAAGTGGCAAGGTCTAAAAAGTGCACGGTGCTACATTTGTTGCACGCCACAGCCCCAAGGGAGACTTCTTGTATTCATATAAAATTCTATTTGGATTTCTGGTGACAAAAGCAAAGAAAACTCCCACATATACGAATACGTGAGTTTCTCAATTTTTTTTCTTTGGTTGGCAGCACTTTAACGCAAAATTCACTGTAAATAAAAATCTTGGGGAAAATAGAAAATCTTTGCAAGAAAAATAAATCAACAAAATAATTTAATTTTAAAATAACGAATATATTTAACAAAAAATAAGTGTGTGCTTAAAAATTTATAAATTATAAATTTATATATAAAATAATATAATTTGTATGTAAAATAAAGTTAAATAAAATATACAAAAAAAATTGAGTGTAAATAATTGCTTTACTATATATGTATGTATGTAAATTTAGGTGTTTATATAAAAACAAATATATGTATACCAGAAAAGAAACTATAAACTGCAGTTTTATATAAATCGATTTTATTAATTTTTTTAAACTTTTATTTTTTAAATTTTTATTAATATTATACTATACATAAGTAAAATATAAACGGAATATATTTTTGTTAATACAGACATTTTTTCATGTAACAGGCTTTTAAGTTTATATTTATTATTATTTAATTTTTTTTTTGTTATAAATATTTATTTTCTACATTCAAAGATATGACAATTAAAAATTTTAATTTATGTATAAAAAGAAAGTTTTTTTATTTAAATACAGGTGGTTATTTTAAAACGTTCAATACCTAATCAATAATTTTTTTAATGGAATTTGTTTTTTTTTTTTTTTTGTTTTAATAGAAGAATATCAGTAACAATACTGTATTTTGTTTTATTTTTATTTTTTTCGTTGCTAATACATTTGGAAAAACGTTTTTTATTTCTATTTTATAAAAACTAGATTTTTATATAAAAAATTGTATTTAGTTAATTTTACTATATATTACATAGATATATGTATGTATATTTATTTATAAATGGTTTTTTGAATAACTACATATATTGAATAAAGCCAAAAATGCTAAAATATTCTCTTATTTATTTTTGTTTAGGGCACTTAATAAATTTCTTTTAAATTCTAAAAAATTATTTGAAAGCATTTAAAAATTCTTTTTTTTTCTTAATTTTGTTATTTTTAACTAGTTTTAATTCGTAAAAAATTGGCATTTTTTAGAGTTTTAAAGACAAATTTGTGCGCAAAGAGTTGCTATCATTTTTTATCGTAATTGCTTAAACATATAGGTATGTATGTAGGTATACATATGTACTTATACAACATACATATGTATGTAAATATGTTTATTTTTATATAATTGTTAAATTATCGTTTCCAGTTTTAATTATATTTATTTAATGTGAAAAAAATATACAGTCTACTTTTCATTTGATATTTCTTAATATAAGATTGCATATTAGTTGTTTTGATGTATGTTTAAAAATATGTATGCATGTATGTTTCTTTTCAGCATAACCTTAAAAAAGAAAATGTTTTTAAACTTTTTTTACAATTTATTAGGAATTTAAAAAAATATTATTATTATTACCTTATTTAAGCCAATCACTTCTATGCTACAAAAGCCAAAAGTTCTATTTATGACAGGATAACCAACAGGTTAATTATTCCATAGTAAATACAAAAATTATAAAAAAAAATTGTTCAAATAACCAAGATGTTTTAAGACGATTGCTAGAAAATTAATAACCGAAATAATTCAGAATATTTTTGTTTTATTTTCTATGAGAACGTGGAAACAAAGTAATATGTAGTAAAAGATAAAAGCTACTTTAAAATTATCACCCATTTTTATAGTCCGTTAAGGTTTAAAAATTAAAATTATTATAAATTTTTGTTGCAGAGCTTTGCAGTTGAAAAAAAATTGATCTTTTTAATTTTCATCCTCTCATCAATGTTATTTTCTTCTTAGTTTTGCCAAGACATACAAATGATAGCAAATTAAACAATAAATTAACAGTTTTGTAGTGACATAGAACTCTTAAAAAATATTACTGCAATCACATTTGGAGAGTTTACTTTGACAAATTTTGTCGTATTCTCTTTTGACACAACACAAAATACCCACCGATGTAGATTTTAACCATAACGTTTAAAAATGCATTACAAAATAAACTTTCTGAATTCTTAAGAAATCAATTAAATTTAATATTGTGAATAAAAACTATACTCACAAATACAATCTTTGAATTGTTTTTCTTAATTTTCCTTACGAAAGAAAAACTAAATATTTTTTCTCAGCTAAGATTGTAAAAGTTTTCTTTAAATAACAACCATATAAAATATATTGGTTTTTTTTAAGAAGTTATGGAACAAAGACAATCAAGCAATGTCAATTCGTTAAAAGCACAAAAGAGCTTTAACGAAAGCGAAAATTAATTTAATTACGGGTGTTTTTATTAGTTATTTAAGGATTTCGCTGTTCTATTCTAATACATTTATTTTCACAAAAATGATCAAATATTTGCCCAAAATACGTTACCCTATCTTTAATGGTTAATTTGGCACTGTTTGCACTTACAAGACTTTTTTTTAAGAACTAACATGGTCAAACAAATCAAATAAAATTATGTTCTGAACTTTCACAATGTTAATAATACACTTTCAAATAAATGAAGGAAATAACACATAAACTGTTAAACTGTGGTAACGTCTTTTTCTTTTTTGTTTTAACAATAGAACCCTACACCCTACTTTGAATGTTGTTTTTAAGTTATCGATTATTATAATTATTATTATTTGTTGGCGGTTAGTATTTTTATATTAATTTCCGTCGTTCCAGTGTGGATCAATGGGCCATTAATTGGCAACTTAATCTGTTAGAAGTCTTTTTGTTTAATCCAAAAAGGTATTCCAAATCTTTAGAAGTAAATTTAGTTATTCGGTTTGTTTGTATGTTTGATTATTCAATTTTTTCTAATTTTGTTTTATTTCAATTTTAGTTTTTATTACTTTTTTAAAATTTTTTTACAAGAAACTTTACATTAAATATATGTTATATTCTTCTTCTTATTCACAATGTACGCAATAAATTGATGACATTGGCTACATTGCAATTTATTTAAGGTTTACAAAACAAATTTTCACACAAAATTTGTTTAATAAACAAATTGACAAATTTAAAAATTGTTTATTAATATGGGGGCTTTAATTAGAACTCAAAAACATAAATCTTGGATTTATTTTAGGACTAACTTATTTCATTAAAATTATTCTTGAAGTTAAAAAATCGATCGTTTTGATTGCAAAAAAAAATTACAACATTTTTACCCATTAGTTAACAATTTACAAAATAAAAATAATTTCTGGAAAAACGTAGAAATAAAAGTTTAAACCCGCTTAACTATTTAAAGGCAGTAATCTAACAAATAATTTTATACTGTATACAAATAAGAAGCATAAATATATAAATCGATTTAGAGTTTTTTTTTTGTTTTTTTTTTTCTGAATAAAGATATTTGCGTAAATAAAACCACTTATATTTTTAATCTCAAATACCACATGGAAAAAAGTATACGTGAATTTAAAAGTGATATGACTTATATTTTACTAAATACAAAGCATAGTTTTGTGATAAAGCAAATGACACGTTAATTTTATTGTTAATAATTTTCAATTGTTTAGAGTTTTTGATGCAATTGCTTTAAACAATAGTCCAACCAATATGCATTTTAATCAACATAAACTTTCAGTTCTGTCTCAAACCGTATGTGATGTAGTTGTACGGCCGTATTTATAACGATTTTTTAAAATTTAAAGTTTAATATATAAACCCCCATATTCATAAACGATTAATAAACCTTTAATAAAGTTGTAAATTTTTATAAATATGGGGGAAAATGTATGAAACGAAATGCCCATTTTTGATAGATTTTAAAATTGTTTTTTTAAACATGGGTATTATTATTTTGTATAGCATAAATAGTAATTGAAATTTAATATTTCCAAAATGCGTTCATTGTTTGTTGTAAAAATGTTCGCATATGTATGTATGTATTTTTAAGATTAAGAATTACATGTGTTATTTTTAAGATTCTAAAAACCTAATGGCACTTTTATATATATTATTTTATATAAGTTTAAAATATACATACAATTTATGTATGTATGTATGTATTTACATATATATTTTTTTTTTTAATTTATTTTTGGTAAATTTAATTTAAAGAAAGATTGCATCAAATTATAATGTTAGTTGGGAAACTAAATACATAAAACGATTACTAAATTGCAAAACAAAACTTGGTTTGAAATCGCTTAAATCACATTTTTTTTTAATTAATCAAAGAAAAACTTATTGACTTATGTATGTATGCATGTATTTAAATATGTACCTATAATAAATACGTATTTTTTTAAACTACATATTTTACTCGTTATTTATTTGTTTGTTTATGTTTTAAATTATATATATGTATATATGTCTATTTATGTATGTATGTAGGTATATGAATTCATTCAATTACATTAAAATTTAAATACAAATTTTGGCAATATTTTTTCCATGTTACTAATATTATTAAAAATATTACAATTTTTTTTCTTTTTTTGTTCCGTTTAAAATAGCACATTAATACATACATATACATATGTACATATATGTATGTTACGTATTCTTAAAGTTATATGTATGTTTGCATGTATGTAGCATTATATAGTAAGTATGTATGTAAGAGTAAAATGTACGCTTGAATTTATATATTCTACTACAAAATTAAAAATAAAAAAGTTTTAGGGAAGAAAGATCTACAATTATTAACGGGTGTATAAAATTTAAGTTTAACTATAGATATTGAAGTAAAACTAATTCGTTTAAGTTAAGCATAATTTTCCTTTAAATTGTATTGTATTTTGTTATACATATCCATAAATACATATGTATGTGTGTACATAGATATGGATGTACTTATGTATATTTTAAATATTTCGCAATTTAATTGTTTAATACGAAGCGTGGGTGTTTGTAGTTGTTTGGGATCATACAGTAGATCGGCTTTTTAAAATAGTTTTTTTTTTTTTTTGTTGTGGAGTATAAGTTCCTTCACTTTAGTTACCATTAATGTAGGCTGATAGATAATGTTGTCAGCATTATTGGAATTAATGACATTTTTTGCTCCATTTTACGTTAAACCATATTTTCCATGTTGACTCTGAAAAGGGGGGGAAAAATAATAAAATCTTTAGTAAAAAGTTTTATTGATAAGATAAAAATAGGAGAAAAGTTTTTATATAAAAAAAAAATATATAAATAAATAGAAGTAATGTTTCTTTTGTTTTCTATATATTTCCTTGATGTCTGTAATAAAAATATAAAAAAACAAATCAGAGTGCTGTAATTGGTTGTACCGATTCGTATTTAACTTACACCTACTTAATATACATTTTGCCCCAGAAATTCCGTACTTTAAAAATACAATTAAGACAATTAGCGATAGACTAATAAAAATAGAGCAAAGAAGAAAGAAAAAACAAAGCAAATGTAAGTGATTGCAAATAAATTTATGCTTATTTGTTAAAATTAAATGATTAAAATGCGGCCTCTTTTTACTAAAAAAAAATTTTATATTTTATACAAAAAAAAAAAAATCATAAACAATATGGGTACTCATTACCAAAGTAGTAATGTCGTCTTCTGACGAGTGCCGGGCATCTAGCAAAAAATGTTGCCACTATTCTTGGAAACACTTTTTAAATTTGACTACATCCTTTTAAAAAGATGCCACCTATTTAATAATCACAATAAAACAAAAGAACTGATTACTAACAAATTTCTTTTTCCCTTTTTTACAAATAAAAAAAAAATAATCAACTGTTTATAAGTATCTAACCCTTTGATTGAATTAAGGGTCAAACATGCATCATTTTTTCTCCCTTTTAGGGCAACCTTGTAACATAATTGCCGTTTTTCAGAAAGGAATACAAGGAAGGGTATAGGGCAAAATGAAAAAGCAATTTTGTCATAAAAGAAAATGCCGTCAAAATATTTTGTTGCCAAAAAGTTTGTATGCACCCTCCATTTTTCTTTCCTCTCTCTTTTTTTTTTTTTTTGAACAACAGAACATTTTCTTTTTGTAGTGGACAATAAGCAGAATTGTCGCATTTAAAGCAAATAATTGCCAAAACACCATAACATTTAGGAAAAATTAGCGTTTTGTAAGCAAAAAGCGCTAAAGAGACTTGATTAATAACTTGTTCGTGCCTCAATTGAAAGACATTTATGTTATCGACATTTGGTTTCGGCAGGACGACGCCACATGCCCCACAGCGCGCGGTACAAATTATTTACTAAAGGAAACATTTAACAAGCGATTTTTTAAACAAAATGGACGCCATTCAAATATTTTCTTTGAAAGAAAAAACATTCATTCAGACAATGAGACGGTTTTATTATTATTTATATTATTATAATAAAAAAAATTATTGGTAACAATTTTAATTTTTCATAGTTTTTTGTATTATTGAAAATCGTTTCATTAAACAAATTTAAGGAAAACTAGTAAGAGCGTTATATTCGGCTA
>NDXZ01024094.1:0-10224 GCA_003055125.1 Paykullia maculata | reverse complement strand
TCATCATTTAGCATTATTGCAGTGAACATAGTGTTTTAAGGTGACCATTGTTGAAAAAATTATCTCTAATATAATTTGTATTGACTCTAGAACATATTGAATTTCAATACAAATGAACATTTTTTGATATACATACATATGTACATATGTATGTATATAAGGATGATTGTTAAAATAAAAAGTTGGTTTTCCTTCGGTCCCAAATCTATAAACATAGGGCCTATAGGTGAAGCTTTGAGCCCCCAGTCTACCGAAATTTAAGAAAATCCAAAATTTTACATAAAGTCTGACTTTCATGTCTTATAATTTACAAGAAAAATGTTTTTCTTATCCATTTTAAGCCTTTCTTCAAAGGATCAAACATTTGTTTGTTTAAATGGCAAATTCTTACAGTTTAATCTTAGATATTTTAGTTAAAACAAAATAAAAATTTTTATAAAATGTCAAATCGTCTGTTTTTTAGTTTTGACAATTATATATTAGCTAGGACCAGTGGAAGCCAAACTACCTAATTTGGTAATGTAGTTCTATTGCTCTGTAACAAAAATTTAGCAACTTTTGGCACCATTCATTCTATATTTAGAGAATAATTTAACAACATAAATTTAAAAAAAAATTCTTTTAAAAACTGTTAATAAAAATAAAATAAATTAGGTCAATTATTTGTAAAGTGGGTTAAAACACAACAATTTTTAAGTGACAGAGAATTTAACGAGTAACAGGCACCAAATGTGGTGTGAATTAAACTATTATTATATAATTCTTTCGTATATTCTGTTACGTTTTAAGTCCTAAAAGCTGGTATCACTACTTTTTATGTTAACACACATACATATGTATGTATGTATGTATGTATGCATTTGTATTAACTATGTATAGTATTTGGAAGTTTTTGTCAAGCAGTTATGGCTACCTTAACCAAAACGTCATTTTCACCTTTCTCTCCCATCACTTGCATTGGAAAAAAAATTTTTGTTTTCATTTTCAATTACTTTGCCTGCTGTTCAGGGGCACTGTTGCCAGCACTCTTACAACATTTCCCGTCAAATCACATTAAAAAACTTATGTCTCTTAACCTCTAAAATTTGTATTTAAAAAAAAATAATCAAATGTGTCTATGTATGTATGTATACATACATATGTAAATATTATACAACTTTATATGATCCCACGTTTCATAATCACAATTAATGTAAAATTCTTAAAAAAAATTATTTGGTTAAATTTTGGCATATCCACACGATGTATATAAAAGAAAATCATTTATTTCCCGCTTTGTTTTAAAACATATTTTGTTCGTAATTGGCATCAATAAAATGTTTCAATTAGGTGATAGATAGATGAATAGGTGAATTAGAAGTTGGCAACAGTGTTTAATAATGACTTTGAAAAAAGAATATACATGTGTATGTATGTAAATATTAGCGATGGGCAAAAAATATCGATATTTTTTTATTATCAATAGATATATTTCGTCGATATTTTACTTTGCAATTTTCTTTCGATATTTTTAAACTCTGGTTTTGTTTTTTATGTTATTAATTTGTAAAAAAATTTTCTCGTCACAGTCTTTATCGAATAGGCTGTTATAATTCTTGCATTGACAACAACTGCGTGACGAATTTGATCACATTTAAGGTACATATTTGCAAGTCTATAGTAACACCCGTAACTGTCAAACTTTATGCGCAAGTAATTAGTGTTGAATATTTTTATGTCGAGTTGCATTCGGCGTTAGCTGTTCTATCCCTTAAATGCATACTGTTGCCAATTGTCTACATTCCTATTCCACCTTACTTAATTCATAAAACTGAGTATATGCAGTAGTAAACTTGTTGCTAAGTACTCAGTCATACAAATGTGCCAAAAAAAGTTTTTTTTATTTTTTTTTTCACTTTTTAAAATAAAAAATTAAAAATAAATAAAAAAAAAAGTTTATATCGAAAAAAATTTTTTTTAATTAAAAATAAAAAATCATGCATTTAAGGGCTAGTGTATCTATCTTGTGGATAACGTGTCAATTACATTGTTTTGTTTTCAACAAAGTCTTAACCATGTGAAGTTGTATGTATCCAGCATTTTACGCCTGTTCTTTCTAAAGTCGCTCTTAAATGTTTAATTTGTCAGGCTTCCTTGGTGTCTTCGATAGTAAAAGCCGTTAGACAGGTGAAGACATCAAACAGAGGGAGCTCCTTATGTCAGTATCTGATAGTTACTGGCTCAATTACATTTTTACAGCGCCTTACTTTGTAGTTTAACCACAAATATAGTTTTCTGTATTAATTGTTAAACATCAATAATAAATCATTTCTTGTTAATAAAATTCGTTTTTCCTGTATTTTATAAATTTACGAAAAATATCGAGATATTGATATTTTTAAATCGATATAAATTGACCGGCAACGATATTGAAAAAATATAGATATTTATTTTGCATTTGCCCATCCCTAGTATATTTGTATAAATACACAAATAAAAAAGAAAGATACATAAATGTATGTATATGTATATGTTATCAACAGATAGTCAAGAAGAAAACAAAACAAATATTCACTATTTATTAGGGTTTCCATTTAGGGAAAAATTATTCGATTAATCAAGAAAATATCTTCCTTTAGTTTAGCTTCAGATAGTAATGGAAAAATTTGCTACAAATATATAACACATTTTTCTCTTTATTTAGTGCGTTCGCAAATGGTAACATCATTCCTTGTTTTATGTGCACAGGAAATACCAAAACATATATCCCAGGAACTAAATTTTCCAGATACAAGTATAATTCTAGACGGTCATTCTTTCTTCGTCAACGGCTTTCCTCTTTTCCGAATATTCCATTGGAAAAAAAGCAAAGGTATTTTGTGCAGCCAAGTACCATGCTTACAACTCTCTGAGTATTGTATAAATTACTAACGGAATGGCAAAACTGCGTACATATGTATATGCAAATACCCTTGTCAGTCATTGTGAAGCGTATTAAAAGGAGTGCGTAGATGATCGTGAGTGAAGGTTACTCGCGATTTCATATTTAGGTAAGATATTAAGAACGTATCGATACAATTTGATATACAGTAGTTCCCGCTTAAATGCGTTTCAATAACGTTTAGCAATTTTTGAATAATTGTGTCATTAATGAGGCCAATTTCCTAGATTTGTTAAATTTTAAATATTCGCTAGATACCTATGATAGTTGTGGTGTTTATGTAGAAACAAATAAACGTAAAATATCTATAACACTTTAAATATTTTGTGGTTTCTATACTTGTTAATCGATGCATTTAAGCGCGTAATGGTTTTTCTTTTATGTAAATTTAAGTTTAGTTTTGCATTTGCTCTTTTATTTCTGTCTAACGTCTCTCAATTAAAATATAAATTAATTTTACGTTCACTCTATAGAAAAAAGGCAAAAAGACATTTTATTAGAAAATGCAAAACTTTAATTTGTTATATATTCGTATAACGTACACCGCAACATGTTTATATCGCAAAAAGTCTCACACCCAACATCAGCTTTAAATTTACCGGTCAGCGTAAAATCACTTTCTATGTCGAATATACTACAAAAAAAAAACCCTGGTGATTTTATTTTTTTTCGGGCTATGATTTCCCTAGTTATCCAATATTTTAGTATCATCTCAAAAGTGCAATTAATCGTTTTAACTGATTTAACAATACTCGCAAAAAAAGTTTAAAAAAATACTCTAATACAAATACCAATGATGGTAATTCATACGATTAAGGGGACCAATTCCGATTCGTTGAAAAGACAACACAACGAAAGAATTCAGCATCAGATAGCGATCGAAATTTAGCAATTCCAATTGGAATTCCTATACCTAAAACAAAGAAAAGTCGCACGTGCGAGTAAAACTCAATCGTTTTCGAATGCCAGAATTAGGCCCCAGATTAATCAGCCTTATTTTTGGGGAAAGTGTGGTTCTATGAGCATTCACACACGAGAACAAGATTTAGTCGAACAAAATTAGCTTATTAGCAAGAAAGCGAAGAAAAATGTATTTTTTGCCTCTCTTGCCAATAAGCCTAATTTTGTTTGACTAAATCTTCTTCTCGTGTGTGATACCTTAAGTCTAAAATCCGCATCAAACAATGACACATGGTGTATGCATTCGTTTTGTCGATAATAAGTGGTAGGTTCTCTGGACCCCAAATACTTCAATCTACATGGTTAACAAAGTTTTTAAGGTAAAAATGTATTCCACCGTTTTTTTTTTTGTTCAACAAATAAATATCTTACTATGTCGAAATCGGTGGAAAAAGTGAGTACAATATTATTAATTGTCGTGTAGGGTATTACATGACCGGCCCTGACCAAATATAACTTTCTATCTTAGTTTTTATACAAATTAAATTTTGCATCTGTATTTGCTTTGAAATTCTGTGCTAACGTTTATTGCATGTCTGCTAGAAGTGAATATCGCAGTGCTTCATAAATTTGAAATACATATGTAGATTTCTATAATACATAGGAGTTAGATTAATTAATTTTTCATACTTTCTTTAAAAAATAAAATAGAAACATAAAAGTTTAAAAAATTTTCCTCGTATTATCTGGTGGCAATTTCCAATTTGTTTTTTTCTTTTCTTATAAGTGAATAACAAGTCGACTATAATCCTCTAATTCATTTTTGAATAAACTACAAAGTTTTAAAAAATAATCTGCCACATAGTAAGCTAAAGGAGTTATTCTTTTCTGCTATAGTGAATTTATTTTTAAACCAACGTTTCTTTTTTTTTTTTTTGTAAAATTATTTGCGGTTTTTATCTTGATTACATGAACTATCAAATAAAATAAACCACAGTTTTATGCTGTATTTAATATGTATGTATATTTCTGTATTTGTGTACGTATGTATGTGGTAGATATTATATTTCATGCAGATATTTTATTAAAACAAAAAAGTAATAATGTATTGTATATATTGCTATAATATTTCATAAACATAGTCGCATAGTCATATGTATGTATATTAGACTCGTTTAATTCATAAAGTATCTACTTTATACTCTGTTGAAAATCATATCCAAATCCTTAGAAAAGTTGATTAAGTGATGACCGCCTGCCTGTGTCTTGGTAAATCAACCCTCCAGATGTTCACATAACCGTATTTATACATATCGGAAAGATGACGGTCGTTCAGCGACTACAAATGACGTCGTGATGACGTTGCAAGGTAACTAAAAGCAATGAACCGTTGTACGACATCGATACGTGGTCGTAGCGTGGTCGGTAAATTTATTAAAAATCTTGTGACCAGAAATGTATCAAAAGTTGAATAAATATGACCGAAATTACTGAAATTAAAAAGATTTCTTACCAAATCCGACCTTTCAAGTCGTGAAATAGTCAGTCTGTGTTGCTTGGAAACAAAGGGCTAATACGATCAAAATATATTTGAAAGATTGACATTGCAAACCAGCGATATCGGTGATATATTAGCAAAGTATAACGATTTCCTTTATTTTTATTCCCTTCACATGAGTGACAAACGTCTTTCTATGTAAGTTTGTATATTATTTTGCATTCAAAATATTAATTTTATAAAATAAACGTGCGCCAAGATAGCGTTGTAGATAGCGTCGATTTTAGGAATTAAAAAAACTCATATAAACCTCTAAAAAATGTTGGTTTTCCCGTAATGGCCAACAAAAATCGTTGCTGATTTTTCCAGGAGAAACAGGTTTCCGCCCGGAAAAAATCGCATATATTATGAAACTAGACCATAATTAAAATTAAATGAGCATATTTTGCTGATCATAATCAGCTGACCTTTGCTGATTATTCCCAGGAGTTATGACGTTCTTCTAGTAAATGAGCGATATGATTTCCAGCATATAAATTCTAATGCCTAAAAGTATGCTAATTTTAAAAGGTTTAAAAATAATAATAAATGACTTGACACTTTAATTAAACAAATAAAACATTCAAAACTAATTAAATATCTTATTAATTAACAACAACTATTTATATTTTAAATAAACAATAACTAAGCAACGGTAATACATTTTCAATTAAAATAATTTTTAAAGCTAATAATTGAGCGCTACTAAATTAATCAAATAAAATTGTTCTTTTCTATTACATATTATTTAAAACCTAAGTTTGCAAAGTCGTTTTATATTAATCACAAGAACAGTGTGTGGCTGCAAAATGCGGACATTTTTAGTTTGATATAAGGATTTCAAACATTGCAAGTTAAGATTATTATTTTATGTGTAAAAAAATTTACAAATTCACATAAAAGGAAAACGTGCTTTAGAAAATAAAACATTTTGATTTAGTTAAAAAAAAACATTCTTTCGCGACTGAAAAAACTGAAAATACTTTGCACTGTCAAATTTATTTTGAACATTAATTGGGATTTTATTCTCATATTTCCGCTTTAAGTACTGCATATTAACCAATGACTATTGAATGTTCTGTATATTATTTTATATATTTAGAAGAGAGTTCGAGTTCTAAAGTTCATATAATTGCAAAACTAAACAGACAGGCAGGGAGATACATCTTTAAGTTTTTTATACACGATATCTTTGTGATAAAAAAAAAATTAATAAACATACATCCGGTCAGCTGTTAATGAAAAAATATACTTTGCATTAAAACTTAGCTATATGTCTACCAATAAAAACAGAAAAACATTATATATTCATATTTTTAATATTTGTATTTTCCACAAATTAAAACTTTTAAAAATTTAGCTGATGCAATGTTGCTGTTATGTTTTTATCACTTAAAACTTTTTTAAAACTTAATTTTATATCACTGAAATTGCGATTACTGTTATCATTGCTTACCAATAATAAAGTTGACTTGAGCCATTTTCAAAATCAACGATTCATTTTGTTTTTCCTTGTATTTGTTTATGATTATATCTATTACCATGACCTTATCGTAATTCGTGTCGTGACATCGTCGTAATTCGCTTAATGCTCTTTTACAGCCTGCTTAAAATTCCACTATGTAAATGAGGACAAGGAAAAAAAATGTTTTGCCGAAATTCCTTAATATTAAGCATAACTATACTTCTTGTAGATATGAATGGATTTACCAAATATTTTTTTTGTATGGTGTATATTGGGTGGAATAATCATTTGTTTAACATATATGTATGTAAATAACTGTGCATGATTATCGCACTGCGAAACCGGAAGTGACCATTTCAACATATTTTTTTTAACTTGGGTCCAAGCCGGTCACTTCCGGTTTCGCAGTGCAACAACCATGGACACTTATTTACAAACATATGTTAAACAAATGTATATTCCTCTTCAAAACGTTTATATACTGTTGTATACCCTTGACTTATTAAGAATTTAAAAAAAAAAATTGGGGCAAAGTAAGAAAAATTTAAATTCAAAATGGTCACTTCCGGGTTGAAAGTGCGTTCCGCATGTAAATAAATTTGCATAGCTTTTAAACTAATGGGCAGCCCATAATCAAACTTTTACAGTATAATAAGAACACTCTAGGCTAATTTTAGTAAAAAAATAAAGAAACAAAATATCCGACATTGTAAAATTTAAATATCAATTGGACATTTCCGGTTTCGCACATAAAAAATTTTTTTTTCAAATTTTTTTTTTCCAAAAGATCAGACGATTTGCTGTAAGAATCACTTATTTATCTTTTTTTTTATTTTGTTCTAGTTCAAAACAATAATTTAGAAAAAACAAAATTTCAAAAACGGCAACACTTTAGCACCAAATAACTCGACAATATACATCATACAAAAAAATATTTGGTATAGGTATCTATTTATATCTACTAGAAGTATAGTTATGCCAAATATCAAGGAATTTCAGCAAAAAAAAATTTTTTCCTTGTCCGCTTCACAAATAATGCCTCAAATTAAAAATGGAATAACTCACGCAAAGTTTGAAGACTTCATGTTTTTCAGTAACGAACTGTAGCGACTAAGAAAAACATCGTCCGACGTTACCAACGAACACAATTTAATTTGTAAATATTTGTTGTCTGATATTGTTGTTTTTTTGGGGAAAAAGATTACAACTTTAAAGTTTGTTTGCTTATTAAAAATTATTTATAATTCATAACATAAAAATATTCTCAATTAAAATAAAAACAAGTTTTGTTTTAATTAATTAAATTTACAAAAAATCTCAAACAAATGTTCTTATGGCATTTTAAGTGTCCATTCACTGTTAATTATAACACGTGTAAAGGAAACAAAAAAAAAAAACTTAACTCAAGTAGTTGTCTTTAAATATTGTTAACTTTACAGAACTGTCGAACTGCACACGACTAAGGTGTGGTCAGTTCCATACACAAACTATTAAATGGGCGTCAATTTATCACTGAATTAATAAAACATACGACAGTACAAACACGTACATGTCGTTCAACAGCTGTTTGTCGGTTTGTCTGTCTTTATAAATGTCGTTTGAACTGTTAAACTGTCATTTAGATATTATTTTACCAACAAAATAAAAAAAATTGTTTATAATTGGTGGATTTTTTTAAGACTAAAAAGGTAGTTATTTCACTCTTAAAAAATCCACCAATTTAACCCTAATTTCTTTTAATTTTATATAAATTTTTGTTTTAATACAAATTTCTAATTTCCATGCATAAATTTGATTAATAAATACAATAATAAATTTTATTAAATTTAATTAAAAGTTTTATACTCGAAAATTCTAAAAACGCTTTTCAAAATTTCGGTATTAAAATGTTTAGTTAAGAATGTGCTTTTGTTGTTAATGCTTCCAGCATATATGCACATACATATGTATGTACATAGGTATGTAGCTTTAGCTCTTCTAATATCCAAACTTATTTAGTAGTTTTTCAAAGATATGCTTTAAATTTATTATCACTGCCCTGTATATAATATAATATAATAATTTTTTAAATTTATGTTTGTAAAAAATTATTTAGAAAAACAGCCTGTGAGAATTATTGTGGATTCGTTAAACAACTGACACAGAAGTTCAAGAACGTTTTGTAAAACTTGATGCTATTAAAAGTAAGAATATGTTATAAGTAAGTATTTATGTATGTATGTGTATATGAATATGTATTTAAATGAACTGCACTTATTTTAATAATAACATATGGTCTTAAATGATAGGGGTTCTAGAGGTGATTACACTTAAAGAAATTGTATATGAACAGTTTTTTGTTGCGCAGTATTTTAATTTTATAAGGCGTTTGTCAGTTACATTTTTTTCAACTACGTACAGGAGTTCGAATTACAAATTTAGCCCAAAAAAAATTATAACTTCTATTTAAAAGTACCTAGAAGAATAAAAATTTATACGAACAAATCACTTGGTATGGCACGACCTCACGCCTAAAATTGGCGCATTCGATTGAGTGAGTATGGCTTCATCCATATAAAATTAACTGATATAGGACCTGCAAAGTAATTTCACAATCATTGATTTTACCATGTTTTAGTTTGTGATTTTTGTTCGGTCACACTGTTAAATATTCACTGCAAATATAGAAAGTAGCAATCTGATAACAATAAACAAAGATACAACAACTGTTGAGTATTTGCCATCAATGTACATCGCAAGCGTTTCTTCGCTGCTACAAGGTATTCGTTTTTTAGATAGCGTACTTAACAATGATTTTGTTCTTAGTAGCATTTTAAGAGCTATCAATGGTTCTAAAAACGTCTGCAGCAACTCTTTTGCCTGCAGCAGCAAACGTTAACTCTTCTGAGGAGCAAGTGTTTAAAAGAGACTTTCTTTTTCGATTGTTTCAGTCTTTGTCCTCCTTTTAAAATTGGTTTAGAAGGTCATTCGTGTTTTGATGTTGACGTTCGGTCCGCCGAGTCTTCCTCCAAAATCATCGACGGGGCCTTGGTTGGAAAGACAAAAAGTTAATTGAACCAACATACATAAATAAAACCAACGTTTATTAAAGAAAATGGTCTCCCTTTATTTTACAAGATTCCAAAATCACACTGAAATTATGGATTTATTTTTTTTTTAAACAAAATAAAGCAATTATTTGTCCTTAAAACCATACTGCAGTAAAAATGTTGCAAATATACAAATAATTTGTATACCGTTATGCACGTCGGGTTTTTGTCATTAAAATACTATGTAAATTGTTCACTTTTGTACCATCCGAAAAACTATTTTATTTGCGCTAAGCTCGTCATTCAAAGCACTGTGCACAGATTACAACGCTTCACATACTAAGTGGCAGGTTTAAATAGTTGCAAAAGCAAA
>NDXZ01024090.1:0-11512 GCA_003055125.1 Paykullia maculata | reverse complement strand
CTCTGGTGAAGGGTATAACAAGTAAGAGCGCTATATTTGGCGGTGCCAAATCTTATATACCCTTCACTACGTGTATTTTCGTAAACAAAAGTTTTTTTGTCGATATCTCGAAATTTTTTTTTTATTTCTCAAAAGGCATGTGTAATTTCTAATTGTTTGATACCAATAACGCGTTCGTACAACATCGGGGGGTTTAGAAAACTTGATTTCAACAGACGGACATGGCTAAATCGACTTCCCTTTCTATAAGGATTCAGAATATATATACTTTATGGGGTCGCAAATGAATATTGTAGATATTACAAACGGAATGACAAACTTGTATATACCCTTGCCACAAGTGTGATGGGTATAAAATATACGATATAGGTATCGATTATTTTTTAAAATATCAATATTTTGAGATATCGATAATTTTTTATAGCGAAAGTTTGGCACGACACTCGCTTGATATGTCAAAACTTGTAATTGAAATAATACCTAATGAGAAACCACCTAATATGTACATACATACGTATGTACATATGTATACTTTTTTTAAAATTTTATAATAGATGTTGGTGGTCAACCTAAAAATATTCCTATAGCAAATACTTGTATACATTTTTCCTGTTTCAAATGTGTGCTTGGAGATGTTTAAACTAAAAATAATATTGCGTTTTCGAAATGCCAACCAGCCAGTCAGCCTGCCTGCCAATCGTTTGTTGCTGACGCATACCATATACATACATACTAAGATTCATACATACATACATATGTACATACATAGTATTCTGTACAAATGTACGCAAAAACATGTACATATTTATGTACGTGTGATGTCTGTATGTGTGTATGTACTACATACTATAAGAAAATTTTTGTGATCGTTTTTTTTAAATATTTTTAAATTTTATTTGAATATTAATTTCTTTTAAATTTTTCATTTCATAATGTAAACAAAACTCCGCCTATTCGGTATGTATGTATGTATGTATGGATGTATGTATGTTCAACATAATAACAACGCTAATAGTGAGCAAGTAAGAGCGCTATATTCGGCTGGGTCAAATCTTATATACCCTTCACCACGTATAGGTATTTAATAGGAAGCATGTGTATGTATGTATCTATGTTTGTATATATGTATGTATGTATTTACATGTCTGAAAGGCAGTTAAAGTCATAGAAAACTTGATTTTTTATGATAGAAATGAGGTTTTTCGCCTATATCTTTGCAGATTATTGGTAAAATTTTTTCAAACTTTTCTATAGTTTATCCAAAGACTGCAAAATATTAATCTTTTTTGTGCTAAAAATAAAGCGGTTTTTTTTTTTTTTTGCTTAAATCTCAGACGTTTATTGATGGATATCAGATAGCCAAAAGTTTGATACCACATACAACTCTAGGTGACCTATGTGAGCTACGAAAACTTGATTTCAACCAACACACGGACAGACGGATATGGCTAAATCGACTTCCCTTTCTATAAGGATCCAGAATATATATACATATATACTTGATGGGGTCGCAAATGAATATTGTATAAATTACAAACGGAATGACAAACCTATATATACCCTTGCCACAAGTGTGATGGGTATAAAAATATTTACAAACACAAACAAATGAATCAGTATCATAGAGGTCTCCCCTTTTGATACAACAAAATAATGTGTCTCACTAATATATCGTTGACATACATATAAAACGTTTTACCACCAAAAGAAATGATGGAGAAATGGTTTGTAGTTTTTGTTGTTGTTGTTTCAATTTCCTTTAAAGGTGGTGACATTTTGTAGTTATAAATAAACAATGGCGGCGAACTTTTGTTTTGTGTGTGAGATCACTGGTTAAAAAGTAAATACAAGTTGTTTTTTGATGTTGCATGTGTATAAATCGCATACCTTTAGGTTGTACTATGTGTGTGTGTGAAGCAATAAATCATTAAATATACTTGTGCTCACTGTGCGGTAAAGAATAGGAACAGGTTTTCGGCCATATCTTTTATTATTGTTGTCGGTTTGAAAATTTTAAAATTATTGTTGGCGTGTTTTAAAATACTAATCAAGTGAGGTAAACGAGAAATCTATCTAGTTTGAAAGTCATTGAAAGTAAAGGTGTGAGGATGGCTTTTGTTCTTGTTACGCGTGATTTGAGTGTGAATAAAACAAAATGTAAACACGCGTAAGCTTGATTAAGATATAAAAAGTAGTGCATTTACATAGAACTCGTAAACGGGATATTATTGCATTGTATCCATTTTAGTTGTCTTGAGTTTTTCTATTTTTTCAAATTTTTTTTAAATGTCTTTTTTTTTTAAATGATGCCCTTCTCCTGCTGTTATTATTTACTTAGGCCGAAATACATAGTCATTAGTTAACTATTTGTAAACTAAAATAAACTATTGTTTAACTAATACGGGCTTTTGGTGCGTTAACTAATGACAAACTAAGAGCTGTGAATAAAATGTCATTGGGTAAACCATTGTCAATAGTTAACTAATGACAGTGAATTTGGGCATTAGTTGTAGATAATCGTAAATATGTTGCTCTTAGAATACCTATATGATAACCTAAGGCCCGTTATTATAATTTGCCTTTAAAGTTCCTGTTAGTAAAAGGTATCTTTAGCTATCGTGAGGAATAAAGTTTCATTTAATTATTACAACTTCCATTTAAAAAATAATAATATAATTTTAAAACTATGGCAATATGTATTGGTTTCTGTTTACCAAACACTACAACCTTTTACATAGGTACAAAGTAGCAAACAACCTTAATTTAACAAACCTTACGTAAAAAGTTAAAGATAAAAAGAACTTTCCTTAAGTTTATCGTTCACTTTAAGATTAAAGTGTAGTTATAATAATAAAAAACTAGTTATCTGTCCGATAACATCCGTACTTTAGCTATTGGTAAGTTGTAATAATGGCCCTAAGAGTAATCTAAGAGAAACATATTTCTGATTTGTCGCAATCAAGTTCATAATTAAGATAAACATGTAGGTTTTTGCAAAAAATATATATGATATTGGAATTGGCGTAAAATATGTCTACAGTAAATCACAATCTAAGTTATTTCGCATTTTATTTGCTTCCAAGCAAAAAAAAGTTTGCTTATTTTAGTTTATAAAAATCAATAAAAGAAAAAATTGGTATACATATGTATATACATTAATTTAAAATAATCAACTTTTAAAACTTAAATTATTGAATACAGTGATCTCGCAGAAACGTGACCCAATTTTTGTGCGTTTTCGATTTTGTTCGTGGTTTAGATTAAAATTTTTTTTTTTTTAATTTTTAGATACTTAACATGTTTAAAACAAAAAAATACATTGAAATTTAGTACATAAAAATAATTAAATCCAATTTAAAGAAAAGTTATCATAAAGTTCATGCGACTTAATTGTTCCTTTACAAAAAATAAAAGCTATTTAAGTTCAAATTATAAATAGGTAGTAATATTTTTTTTCATTTACTTTTAGTGATAACAAAATGTCTGTTTTTTATATAAAATTAAAAATTAGTTAAATTCTAATAACTTTGTAGGACAATAAATACATACAATACATGAAATTGAAAAAAAAAATGCTTAAAAATGTACCTATGTATGATATGTATGTATGATAAACAATTAAATTGCCTATAATGGATGTTTTCTGGACATATCTGGATACATATGTACATATCGCACACCCAGTTCAAAAGTGACACAACTCAAAATTTTCATTTTTCGAGTTTTTATGCTTAAACTATTCACAATACACTTGTTTATCTATAGGAAAAATATCAGTGTATTTTTTTGTTGTTAACTGTTGCTAAAAAACAGTTATGTCTTTCTTTATGTTTCAATTGGTATAAAGTTGCAATTCATAAAAGTGACTTTTTTTTAGTTGTGTCAGAAAATATAATGGTAATAGATCGCTACGCTAAGTGCTAAATAGTTTTAATTCGAATTCAATGGTCCAACGTTTTTGTTTTTAACTATTTTTATTTGCGTCAAAAACAGTTTATTTCGAATTCTGAAAAATTAAAAATTTTGAGTTGTGTCACTTTTGAACTGGGTATGCGATATGTACTAAGAAAAAAAAAACGAGGTAATCCTCTGTTGGCGGAGTTTTTGCTTAAGCGATATTGTATTTTATGGACAAACTGTAACATTGGTCTCCGCGAGACAAATGGTTGGTCTCCTCGAGTACATATGTATGTATGTACTTTGTAGTAAGGATAAAACAATTGTTATAAGTATGTGAACAAATATTTTACATGTGTTTTGTTATTGTAACAAAAACTAAAAACAGCAGCGCACAAAACAATTACATGAATTTTTACTTTCTCTATCTCATGAACATAAGTCTCACTAACTAATTGAATTAAATTAATTTAATATGTATATTCAATCTAACATAAATTCATTGCGAGAATTATAAAAACAATTTTTAAAACATTTAGCAATTTTATTCAGATATTCATTTTAGAAATGACGTTTTTTGTATTTGATTAAAGCGACAACAATTACATCTACATTAACTATCAATATTTCAAGGTCTTTATGACAAAAACATAATTATAGTTATTTAATATTTTTGCTTAATCAGCAAACAAAATATAAAATCTTTTTCTTTTGATTTCTTAAGAACTCTGCTTCCTTCCATCTGCACTCATTCACTCAATACGCCAAAGAAATAGAAAAAAAATCATACGAACGAATTTCGAGTGAAATTAATCCAATTAGGTTTATTAAATTTTGTATTGTACTGCTCGCTAGAAACGGCATGAGAGTGTGTATCTGTGGATTTTAACACCAAAACATTAAATAACTTACACACCCACACATATGGTGCCACAAGGTACGTATACTCACTCGTGCAATGTCAGATTGTTACTGTAAAGATCGCACAGACATGTGAATTTAACCCATTGTGGGTATGGGAAACTAAAAAACACTTGAAAACGAGAGCTAATTATAGAGCAAACATATGCAAACGACTCAAGAAAAGGATTTTAGAGCAACAATTCTTTAATTTGATAAATGCAACAATTAAAATTTAACTGGAGCATAAAATTTAGTTCAATTAGATTAACGAAACCGTAAAGACGTAAAAAACGGACATACGTAAAGATAATTTCTGATAAATGAATTATTTGTTATTTCATGGTGAACAAGTATCAAGTAAAGCAAAGTGATAGAAAAAAAAACCATAAAGAAATAAAACAAAATATATACTTTTTATATATAAAAATAAGAATAATTAAAAAATATTAAATATGATTAAGAGTGAAAATGTGTTAGATAGTAACGGTTGTGGATCTTTAAACTTTTCCCATAGTTTGCATCAATTGAGCAGTCACCACTCGTCACTTTACCGTAATTTACCCGCAAATATATTGGCCTCTAGCAATTTTCAGCCCATCATGTATGGTGCTAATACTGGTGACCACCACCTAAACACGTCATCAGTGATGCGTATGCATCAAGATTCTCCAGAAATTCAAGATATAAAACCGACAATGTTACCCTCGTATACAAATGATCGTAAATATTATGCCGCCATGCTAACTCAACCTGATACCATGAATTATGGTTTGACTTCGTTGCACAACATGACAACACCGCCGGCATCTTCAAGCCCCATTTCACCGTACGGAGTACTTATGAGCAGTCAACATGAAAGCATTGTTGGCGCTGGCAGCTGCAGAAGCAATAGCGATGAGGCACCACCCTCTGCCAACTCATCAACTGCAGTACAGCGTACACCGACAGAAAATGAACTACAACATTATCACTCAGCGAATAGTAATAAAATTGTTAACCTTTTACCAACCAGTACCTCACTGGGCCAACAAATAAATCATCATTACGCTTCCACCATTAAATATTGCTCTAGTAAATCTTCGTTAGAATATTTGCAAAATGACGATCACTCCGACTTACAGGAGCATCGGCAACATCAACACTCTACCAACAATGATCACATGGATGCCACAAATTCCGATGAACCTTTGCAGCATTCTTTGCAACGCATACAACATACCTCTACTTCGGGTGGGGTTATAACGTCCGTCAACAATTCGCACAATGATTCTAATCAAATCATTTCATCGGGTGTCTACTCAATAAGTAAGTCACCTGCTAAATCGGTCAAGAGCAATAATAGTGATAACAATTCAGCTAAACAACAGCAAACTACGTCAACATCAACTCAGGATTTATCATTACCAGACACTACGAAAAAATCTGGAGCCAGACGTCCAGAGAAACCGGCTCTTAGCTATATTAATATGATTGCTATGGCAATTAAAGAATCACCTACGGGAAAATTAACATTAAGTGAAATTTATAGTTTTCTACAGAAGAGGTGAGTTGAACAAAGTAGATTGAAAAGGAGCTTTAATGCAATAAGTTCAGTTTGCTGCCGAAAGAATTATTTATATTTTATAACAATGACATAATAACTTAATGAACTTAATGACAATTAGCATAGAACATATATATAAATATGTAGGTTTAAGCATTTTTTTTAAGGCACAAATTTTTCCAAACGAAAATCTCAGTCATCCTTAAAAGTGTTATAAAAAATGAGGTTTAACAGTTGATTAAATAGAAAAGGAATATATTTAGGATAGAAAACGCTAAGCATTATTTTATTTAAAAAAAAAACGGATTTTAAAAGCCTAGTTCCTTTTTACTCTTATATTATATTTTTATTGCTGTCTAAATGGCAACAAAATGAATTTTAGGTGCTTAACCCATTACGAAAAAGAGGAATATATAAATATTTGCTAATGATCAAGTTATTATTAAAAAAAAAAGGTGAAATTGTTAAAAAAAAAAAAAACTGCAAGCAAAAATTTTATTTGTTTGTCTGGTAGTTCCTTAAATCTCATTAGCAATAACATTATAATATTAAAAAATGTTTATACTATAATCGGCTAAGCATTATAAAGTTTCCAAAATGGGTTGTTTTAATATCCATTTGATGTCATTACAAATTTTGAACAAATAGAACTTCTGTGTGTATAAGTAAGAAACTTTATTATTAAAATTATATCAAAAAGACTGCAAAAATGTAAAATTTAGTAAAATTTCTATTTATGTTAAAATACTGTCTTTGAAAAAACTACATAAATAACATTTTATTTTTAACTTTGATGTGTGACTGTTAGTATACATAAGTAATTAAACTAAATCTGTTGGCCAAGAATTTTATATAACTACAGATGTAATTTAAATATGTATGTATTTAGAAAAAATATAGTGACTAACCGATAAAAAAAAAAAGTAAAAAAGCTCAAGCGAATTTGGATAAACTTTTAAACAATGTTTCCCTGAGATTACAAATTGTACGATATGGTTCACCTTAAAAACCATTAATTGCGTGATAGAGAAAGTTTCGGTAGCCAGTTGTATTTATTTATTTTTATTTATTTATTTATTGGTATTCCTATACAACTTAGAGTCTTATAATTATAGTACAGGAAAAACAATTTGCTTAAACTTTAAATAAGTCATACAATAAAAAATTATAACATTAAATACAAACAATTATAAATAGGGAACGGAACAAAACAAAATCAAATATAAATACATTTAAAAACGTTTTAAACAAAAGAGATTACACATTTTTATGACAATATGACAATAAAAATTAAAAATAAATTTCCTAAACTGCTGATGAATAGACGATGGTATTGAGTTCCATAGACGAATAGCATGGACAAAAAACTGCCATTCAGATATAAGCCTAGGAGGCTTATCTGGACAAGGTTGTTATTTCTTCTGGATTCCGTAAAAGAGATACATTTATACAAATACGATGGCACGTCAGTATAAATAATTTTATGTAAGAGAACAAGAGATTGAATATTTAACAGGTCACAAAAACGTACGCCATAAAGTTTAGTCTCATAGGGTGTAATATGAGAAAAACGTTCCAAGTTGAAGACATATCTTAGAATAGCATTATATGTAGAAGTCAATTTTCTAGTGCTTTTCTGGTCACAACTTGCAAAAACTTCACGGCCATAAAGTAAAGCTGGTATTAGCTACGATTTAGCCAAAGTATACGCGTGTTGACCGGAGTTGAGTGTTGAGTGGCCCAAAGTGAACGAAGCATTGTAAATACTCTCCCTGCGGCAGTGTTTATATGATCAGACCATGTAAGTAAGGAGTTGAGAATAATTCCAAGATTTTTCGTTTTCTTAACAATTTCAATTCGTTGCGAGTTCAAAGTGATATTGGGTTAAATATTAACCTATGTAGCGTGTCTAGAAACTACAAGGCACTTAGATTTAGCAGGACCATTTGCTACAGCCCAAGCTTCAATTTTGGATAAATCACGATTGAATTTTACAATAAAATCATCGATCCTATCAGGTTCACAGTATATATAAGTTTGGACATCATCGGCGTACATATGAATCTTACAATATGATAACCGGTTTGGTAAATCTTATATATATATATTGAAAATAGTAGAGGTCCTAAGATAGACCCTTGGGGAACACCTTTGATTACTGGCAACGGCAATGATTTGTTTGTTAAGATGAGACATGATCAGTCGCAGAGGAGGTAAAATAGAACAGTTTAGTCAATTTAATACGAAGCATAGTGTGATCAATCATATCAAATGCTTTAGCATTTCCGCTGTCAATATAGCTACGAATTTCGTCCGTCACTTCGTAGTAGCACAACTATGTTTAGATCGAAAACCAGATTGTACATCAGTAAATAAATTATTTGCTTGTAAGTATTTAACCGTTTGTTTATGTAAGAGCCATTCAAGAGCCTTAGATAAATATGAAAAGATAGCAATCGGATGATACTCATTACTATTTTTAGGGATGGGAACAATTTTGGCATACTTCCATTTTTGTCGAAAGATACTTTTAGTAATTAATGTGAGTAATTTGTGGAAGCAAGATAGGTAGAACGAGTTTTAAATATTTAGGGTGGATTTTATCTGGGCGAATTGCACTTGATTTAACATTCTGACAAGCCATGAATGTATCTTCCTGAGAAACACATCGAAAAGAGAATTTTTGGTCTGGAGCAATTATATTATTATATTGAACTGTTATAATAGGAGTAATAGTTGGGAGAAATGTTCACGTATGGAATTCCAATAAATTTCTCATTTAGTAAATCAACATTAATTTCCATAGGGTTAACATTACTTGATTTTCCAATGCCATTATCATGAATAATCTTCCAGTTTTTCTTTGAGTCCACAGCAGTTGAAAATAAATTAGAAAAGTAAGAAAATTTCGTGCTTTTAATAAGCTTATTTACTTCCTTTCTAGCTTTAGAAAATTTCTCATGCAGTTCAGCAGTTTTAAAACGTTTCCAACATTTGTACGCATAATCACGTTGGTTAATTTTAAATCTAATTTCTTCATTTAACCAAGGCTTCGTAGTACTACTCTGTTTTTACTGGCACAGATTTTTAAAAAATTACAAGATTTTTCTCCAGAAAACTAACTTGGTCATTAACAGTTTGGTACTTTTATAATATATCAAGTCTTCCTCATATAAAAGACGATTTTTTTTAAGATTATATTGTGACCCGTCGAAAAAGGTTTTATAAAAAACATTTTTATTCTAAAAATGGTTAACCTAGAATTGACACTTTTGAGCTAAAAGCAGTAGATGGTACTTTTAATGTTAATGGTATGCCATTGGTTAATAAAACTATTACGATTGGGATAGCGAAGCGACCAGCAGGGTTTAATAAAAAAAATAAAAACAAAGAAAATGACCTCAAGCTTGTCTATTTATTGAAACATTGATTTTAATAAAATTAATATTTATTTGTGTTTGACTTTTAAGTTTAATACATTTGTACTTTTCTATCTGGAAGTTATTTAATAAAAGTAAAAGTTTACATTTAAAACATAAATAAAAAATACAAATATTTTTTAAATATACTAAAGTTCATACATACATATTAGATATGTATACATACATAGTTAAATTCGTTTACTTTTTTATTTACATATTTAATGGGTGTTGATTTTAGCTTAAAATTATATTTTCAAATTGTCATTAGTTTTTAAATCAATCTTCTTTTGAACAAGTTTGCAAAAATAACTCTTGATAGAAATGGTCAGAACTAAGACGATTTCTTTTATAGGAAAACAATATTTCACAGTGCACTGATGTTGCTAATATTTCTAAGAGCTTGTGGGCAATTACATACACTTTTGGTTCATAAGGCCCCATACAAAAGTATAAACCGTAACATTCGTAACTGACTTATTAATATCCATATTAAAGAAAAATTAAGGAAACAAAATTTCTTAGTGATTAGTTTTAGCTCCCACATAAGCAATACAATACAATACAAAGAATAAGTTGTATATATGTACCGAGATCTGTTTAAATTGGTCCATACTTTGTCCTGACCTTTGTAAAGGGCCCTTTTAAGAATATCACGCTAAAAAGTTTATTTAATATAAAATAAATAAGTTTTATAAGAAAAAATCCCTTGAATTTAGTTGCGAAAGCATAGTTTTTTTTTTGTTTTAGCTACCGAATTTAGGTTCGAAAGTTTAATATGTAGTAACCATTAAATAATAACAACTCGTATTAAAGAAATTATATGACCACAAGAGAAAATCTCGATTGGCAAATAATTCGGTTGCAACAACGAATCTATTTTCTGAGTGTTGCTTCAATATAAGGCCTACTTACAAAAATAAAAAAAATTAATATTTCCCTTTTTTAACCAACAATATGTTTCAATATATGCTGTTAACATCGATTTATGATAGCTTAAGTTTATTTGGCAAAACTAGCCTCTCTATGAAATATTTTCAAGCTATAGAAAGAAAAAAATATTTGAATTAGTTTTTTCCCAGTAGATGTAAGGAAAAAAAATGTTGCAATTTACTATGAACGGAAAACTTGATGTGTTAAAAAAAACTAAAAAATTTTGGAAATCAATTGTAAGGTATTCATTTGCTGCTTTTATATATTTACCATTTAATAGTAAAAACCCATATACATACATACATACATATGTATGTATAATATAAAAATAAGGTGTGAGTTTGTTTGTTTGTGACTAAGTCACGGCTAAGCCGTTAGACAGGATGTTATGAAGCTTGGAACATAGGAATTTCTTATCTTGAAAAAAGCGATAGGCTATTTTTTTTTATACCCTTCACCACAGGTGACAAGGGTATACAGTGGTAGTCATATAATTAAAACGTTCATTAGAACCTTAACTTTTTTGATTTATTTTCTTTATATAAAAAGATAACAACATTATTTTTTCTTGTCTTAAACCTAAGTTTGTAAGTTTTTATACTTATGTACCCCTCAAAACGGTAGCATAAATGTCTGAAACAAAAAAAAAATTCAAGAATAACGTTAATGGGGTTGGACAAATAATTAAAAATTTCACTACTGTTTTAATAATTCTAAGAACTATTTAATTTATTAATTAATTTTATTCTGGCGTAAAGTTCTTATATTTTGAAAGTGTAATATGTTGAGAATGTTATTATTTTATTTAAAAATTTAG
>NDXZ01024087.1:0-18232 GCA_003055125.1 Paykullia maculata | reverse complement strand
AAAAAAAAAAAAAAATATAAGAGCTGCCAACTCATTTATTGCTTATAACTAATAAAAATCCCAACAAACTAGAAATTTTAATTATCATGGAATTCTAAGGTGAATTAAATTATTTAAAATTTTTTAAAAGTAATGAATTTATACAAATTTTAATTAAAAATAATGTATTTAAAAGTTTAGAAACTTTAATTTATTAAAAATTGTATATCAATATATAATAATACATTTTATTTGAATACAATTTAAAAAAAAAATTAACGACATATTTTCTTAAAATATTCTAGTTTTTTTACCTTTTTAATATTAGTTTTACAAATTAAATTTATTAGGTTAAACTTAGGAACCAATTATAATTTCCTGACGATGCCACACAACGGAGTGGCGAAATATTGAGATGAAAAATATAATTAAAATAAAAACTATTTTATATAAAAACAGACCTCAAGCTAAAATAATTGATTTGTGACATATTTTTTTTTAGAAATAAAACAAGAACACAACCAAATTTACAGGGCCACAAGTATCTCTTTTGAATTGCATTTCAAAATAAAATAAATTCAATATCTTGATTTTTCTGGCTTTCACAAAATTGCTTTAGCATTTTAAAATAATTATTTTTTTATAGAATGCCAATTTGCAAAAATGTACATTTGGTAAGTCCTTAAATGTTGGCAGGCAAATGCAAAGCAAAAAAACATTAAATAACCCCCTAAAGAATTTTGCTTTGCCATAAAACGTTGTTATTGTTTATCGTATAATTATGTTCGACATTTGAAAATGTGAAATAATACAAGAGAAAAATATGTTTGATGTTCATTTATTTTTTTATTTTTGCATTAAATACAAGACTATTAGCAGACCACAAAGTGAACACATTATCGAAACGCAAATCTAATCGCAATTACGCTTCAACAATGACGCGAAAACGTATTTGAAATGCACTTCCTTCAATTCGAGCAGCCGGTCTGACGTTCGGTCAGTTATTTATTTACAATCATAGACATGCAAAACTCTAGAGAGAGACGCTTTTTGCACATTATTTTGATATAAAAAAGGAAAAAAAATGTAAAAAAATATTTGGGGTGTTCACAGACATTTGCATCATTGCAAAGTATTTTCTATAGAATTTTTTTCTGGGCAAATTTTCTATACTCAAATTGGTAAACATTTTCTATAGAAAAAAAATTTGATTGTTAGACATTTCAATAAAAAATTAGTTTTTCGTAAAAAAATGTTCTTAAACAAAAATTGTGGTTAAAATATTCTATATGGAAATTTATCACTGTTAAAAGATTTTCACAGAATTTTTGTTATTGATATAAAATTTAATATCCTGTATATTTTCGTAGACAGTTTCTTTAGAAGAATTATTATTGGTGAAAGTTTAAAACAATAAAAATAATAAAACAAACATTTTTAAAAAAATTTTAGTTTAAAAAAATATTATTATTTGCGAACATTTTTTAAAGATAAATTGCTATTAACAAACATTTTGTATGCAAATTTATTTGTGATAAATGTTACTATTATTGAACATTTTCTATGGAAAAGTTATCACTGGAGAGCAATTTTCATAGAAAACTTATAGTTGGTTAACATTTTCTATTTAAAAGGTTATCATTTGTGAACATTTGCTAAAGAGAAATTATTGTTGGGGAACATTTTTTAGGAAATTGTTTTATTGTTAAACATTTACCATAACAATATTATTATTGGTCAATTCTTTTGATAAACTAACGTTTATTATTATTGTTTAATATTTCAATAAAAAGTTAATTTTTCTAGAAAAGAAATTTGACACTGTTAAACGATTTCTATAGGAATATTTTCTTTAAACATTTTAATAAGAAATATTTCTATAGAAAAGTCTTTAATTGTTTGATCATTTCTAAAGAAAATTTTATGAGTAGCCTAAATAAACAATTATATGAATGTAAAATGCCAAAGGATTTTATGCATTTTGCAAGACCCCCTTTTCATAAATCCTAATGGATGTGTTTTTTTTTTTGTTTGTTTAAAGCAATTTTCTTCTACTCGCAATGTTCTAAATAAAAAAAAGTTGGCAACAAAAAGGTGGATTTTGAGGTATTTTTTCGCTTGTAATTGCAAGAATCAAAAAAACAACTATTGTTTTTGTAATGCACTACAGTCTTAAAAGGACTTAATTAAACTAAGGATGTTAAAAAAAAATATTAAAAACAAGTAAGAGCGCTATATTCGGCTGTGCCATATCTTATATACCCTTTAATACGTGTCCTTCACACAAATATTATTAGTTTTTGTGTAGAAAAAAGTTGTAATTTTTACTTATTTTTTTCGCATTTCCCATGTCTAAGTGCTGTTTCACACTTAACAAGTCTAGTCACGTCAAGTCTAAGTTTTAAGATTCTCATAAACACGCAGACTTGACGTAACTTGACTTAATGAGTGTGAAACAGCTAATTGTCTTTTTTGCTTTTATCTCGTTAGTTTTTTTCGAATTTCCCAAATATAATTGATTTTTGGGTAAACAAATTTTTTTTTTTGGTTATATCTTGTCTAACAGTTTGATACCAATAACGGGTCCGTAGGACACCAGGGGACTGAGAAAAATTGATGTCAACAGAATTACAGAGGGACAGACGGACATGGCTTAATCGACTTCCCTATCTATAAAGATTCAGAATATATCGCACACCCAGTTCAAAAGTGAATTCGTATTAAAACTATTTAGCACTTAGCGTAGGGATCTATTACCTTTATATTTTCTGACACAACTAAATTTAAGTCACTTTTATGAATTGCAACTTTATACCAATTGAAACATAAAGAAAGACATAACTGTCTTTTAGCAACACTTAACAACAAAATACACTGATATTTTTCTTATAGATAAACAAGTGTATTGTGCATTGTTTAAGCATATAAACTCGAAAAATGAAAATTTTGAGTTGAGTCACTTTTCAGCTGGGTGTGCTATATATATTTTATGAGGTCGCAAATGAATATTGTTGAAATTACAAACGGAATGACAAACTTATATATAACCTTTCCACTTAAGGTGAAGGGTATAAAAACAAGGGATAAAAATCAAGTTAATTTGTATAATTAATATAAAAATATTTATTATTTTAAAATTACTATTTGCACACACTATTTTGCGTGACGGAATTTGTTGAAATTAAAGCAATATATATATATTTAATCCTTTAATTCCCAGTGGAACATAGGGCCACTATACATAGGATTCAGTAATCATTTTAACTTCGGGGAGAATAAGTGATTGGCCTATAGCTCTCCTAGGCTGGTGCTGGGGCTGCCAGCTAAGCCACCAACCTGGCTTGGTGAAAGTCAATAGCAAACTTAGCAAATATGCCTACTTTCCGATACGTCATTTTTTTTTCTAAAGACCAATCGGACATGCTAAAGACCATCGCTTGAATTCGCTTTCACCTCATCAGAGGTGGTCCCCAGGGAGTAACACGAGGAGGCACTGCTGTAGCAATGACCTACGAGTCAACTTAGATTGACTTACTAAGGATAGTGGGAACAGGCAATCACCATACCCTATTTCCTAATAAACTGTGAGTTAAATAGATGATATTTACATCCAACACTAATCACCGATCAAAGGGTGCTGATGATGAAAACCGTAGCTGGTTTCGAAAATGCATTTCACTCGGCTAGTGTCGGCAAAATCTTACTTTTTAAATTTTTATTCATTGATTATCACAAATAAAAAAATTAAATTTCTTTGAAAATTTAAAAATGAACTTGAGCCGGAATAAAACTAAAGTTAATTGTCTGGTAACACTTTACCTTATACTTGTCAGTTTTAAGGATGACAAGTCTTACTAAGGATCGCTTTAGCCAGTTTGCCTAACACACTCCCATACTCTCCGAACTGAAAGCAATGGCTTAACTTTTCTTTTTTATAAATTTATTGTTAATAGTTCTTTATGTGATTTAGAAATAATTTACCTGTTTCACTTAATGCGAACAAAAATTTCTTTCAAATAAATATAATTGAAACCAAAACAAATCTAATTTTTTTGTTTTTGTTGTTAATATGTATATATATTAGGGTGGGTCGATTAAAAAATCGCTCAAATTACAAGGAAAATCGTATTCTAGGGATCAAAATAAGAAACTTTGCCGAAGGAACCATACCTCTAAAATGTATTTTGATGTCCCGACTTTTGATCCGAAGGGTCAAATTTTGAAACATGTGCATGACGAGAGGTAAATGCTTTTTCAAAATCATGTGCGTATGAGTAATATTTAATTGCGTAAAAAAGGAGAATACGCACACGTCTAGGTATAGTTTAAATAACCAAGACACAGATTGTAAAGTGCCAAAAATGGAGATTTTTTTAATTGTTTGTATGGGGAACCCCCCAGGTGTGGTTACAGGGGATGTTCCACTGGCATAGGTGGGTCGTCCCTCCGAAATTAGTGAGGGTCGGTCATACATTTAGACTCGATTGAGGCACACTAAATGGGTCAAAGTGTGATTTTTCCATATATATATATATATATATATATATATATATATATATATATGGTAGTATGTGTTTTATTGCCTGTAATAACTTTCCGATACAACTGTTTTTTATTTTATTTCAGTAAAACAGATTTTAACTTTTCCTCCTGTATAAAATTGCCATTTTCGCAGATTTATGACAAACAATTTTTGTCATCATTTTGCATGACTTTTTGTATTTTTTCTTTTATAATTTTTCAATTAACATCAATTTGCGGGCAACATGCAAAGTTTTATTAACTTTAATTTGACCATTCAATTATAGACACATTTACATGCCTCTTAAGCTTAAACTTGTGCATTTTTGTAAATTTATTATGGGTAATAAATAAGTTTATATTTAAATTTATTGATTTCAAGGTTAAAGCAATTTATGTTAATTTAAAATTAAATTTAAAATCAATTGCAGAGGTCTAATGTAAAACAATGTAAATTGGGTGCAATTTTCATAATTTTCCTCAGAAAATGTTAAAAAATTATTTTTTTTTCTGCAAAATTTCACCAGTGATAAAAAGTTATTACCAATGAAATAAGAAAGAAGTAAAAAGGAAGTTTATTCAATAGTTTTCATATATGAGATGTTTTTTTTTTTAAAGTGGCTTAGGTCCTCTTGGCAAGCAGAGACAAAAGTGTTTCTTTTTAAATAAATATTAAAGTATTTATTTTCACAAATTAATTGTTGATGTCTGTTTTTATGTAAAACAGTTTTTATTTAAATTAATAAAAACTATTTTATATAAAAACAGACCTCATGCTTGAACAATTAATTCGTGGAAATAATATTTAGAAGGTCAAAAAACTAAAATATTTTATTTAATTATTAAGTTAGATTTTATAAATTGCTTTTATGTTTCTGTCATCTAAAACATGTTGGACTATTTAATGTAATACATTTTATAAATTTGTCTAAAAATCACATAAAAATCAAAAAAGTTTTGCAATAAACTATTTGTAATTTGCTTTAAAGGTTTTTCATTAACTTAAAAATTAATAGAAATTTTGTAATTTTAAAGAGAAAAATATTTTTTTAAATTTTTCATGAAATTTAAACTACCATAAAACAAAATTCTGTTTTACAGTAAAAATGTTAAATAAAAATTAAAATTCATAAACCAAGTCATTGTTTATTATTTAAATAAAATTTTTTAAATCTTAAAGTTCAACCTTCACGTATAACATCTTTGTTTAAAAGAAAATGCTGGCCATCCAACTTGTAAATATTGATTTTTTTTGATGTTAAACTGACTAAAATTTTATTCTGAGTGTAGCAGAGTATTTGCGAAAATAATTATTGGAATGATGACTTTTATCTCTCCTTTACATCAACAAGTGTTGACTTTCATAAATTTTAAAACGTTTCTAATGTTAGCGAATTAGGACAAGAAAACTTAGCGAAATATTTGTTTGTAAACAAACTCATGCCAAAACTTATAATTATTTAGTTGTTCTACATACAAATATATGTATATTTTTTAAATTAAATAAAAGAAAAAATAACTACGACATGCTTTACTCTTGAAAATATCTTCTCTTTAATAAAGCGCATGTCTAAACTTTCCAAAAAAAAAAAAAAAAAAAAATTTCCTGAACTCATTTAAGAGAGTCTTATAACTGTTATACTCGTCGTTTGTTTAATAAAAAATATGTATTTCCCCTTAATACTGGTAATTGGTAAGTGCATATCCTTTTTTTCAAAAGAGATGTTAATCAACAATTGTAAACACTTTGCTAAGCGCTCACTTCCGTTTAAAGGAAATCCACTGTTTCCGGTGTTGGTATAAAAGCAGCAAATAATTAAATTAAATAATAACCATTGGAAATTGCTTTTATAATCATTTATTTGAGGATAATATTTTGATGAATGGGGAAAAATTATTTTGAAAATATGTTTTATAATTATATGAGACTTATTTCTGTGTTTCTTTCCAGTTGAAATTGATATTAATCATTTATGTTTGTAATGTCCAAAGAGACATTTTTTTACCCAAAGGACTAATATTAAAGTTTACCAATCAAGTCAAAATCACTTTTGAAAATCACGAAAGCCTCTATGTTTTACTTAATTTAAAATAAAATCTATTTAATTCACACACATAATGACTTATAACTTTCAGCAAGAGGTAGTATGTCCCATAAATTATTTCGACAATGTTTTGTACAATAACTGCCTGTTCTTATAAAGTTAAAAGAACAGGCAGTAAGTATGTAATTAAAAAATTTATAGTCAAAAAACTTTAAAAATATATACATATATAATTATTAATACAAACTATTTAATTATTGGCCAGAGTTTCTACGACTTTCGTTGTATAAATCATTAACCCAAATATTACTGAGATATAGGATTAAAACTGGAACTTCCTTTGTACTTTCTTACTTAAATCTAAGTTGCTCAGCATTTAGGTAAATTTTAGATCATTTTAGTTTTTGGAAATATTTTGTCCATTTAATATAAGTTTTTTGCATATTTTTACAACTTTTTGTTAAATTAATCTGAAGCTAATAAGCCTTCAAAGAAAAGAAAAAAATTGTTTTGTGGTCTTTGTTTGTATGTATACCAATTTGCTTTTTAAATTTTTATTCCGCTTAAACATTGGAATTACATGGCATTAAACAATTTTTTATTAAAAATGGGCAGTGCCCCACCTATTGCAAACATTTCCTCAACAATTTTAATTATAAAAAAGCTAGATTAACGACTTCGAAAAAGGATTGCAAAAAGATAATTTAGGATTTAAAAAAATTTTTTTTTTAGTAATAACACTGTGCGACAGTGAAAAAAGTACACAGAATTGTCTATATAGGTTCGATAGTACTACTTGAGCTGAGAAAAACCCTAGCTCCGTTTTGCAATATTAGTTCGCGTTTTCATTTTATGGGCCTCAACATATTGGAGACTTGGTAAATTTTTCGAAAAATGGTACCACAACCTTTAAGCCAATAACTCATTCAGACTTGGTGATTGCTTTTTAATGTCATTGACAAAGTTGTAGGTAAGTATCTAATGAAATTTTTAAAAGAAAATTTTTGATTTTGTAGATATAGTCGAAAAAATTGTTTTTTTGTCGCACAGTGTAATTATTTTTTGTTCCGTTTTGAACGTATTATTCAAAATGAAATTCATTTAACATTTAAATTATGGACAAAAATCAGAGTCGATACTAATTATTTTATAACTTATTGTACAAAATATCGGTGGGTCAAAACAACAATAAGCTGACGTAAATATAAATACTTTAGGCAAATAATTTTAAATTTTTAGTCGAACTTATTTATTAAACGAATTTTTTATTTATTCTGGCTCAATAAACTTGAGCCAAAAAAAAAAATCGTATTTTAAGCAAATTTATTATATATCGATCTAAACCTGATCCCAACACACACATAATCCCTCTCATAAAAAATAATACAAATGTCTATAACTCCATTTTACTATTGATATCAATAGAAAATCCTAATGAAGACAAATAAAGTTTTTTATGTAATAAATGACTTGTACAAGTTTGACTTGTAAAAGTTTAAATTTACGAATAACTAATTCGACCATAAGTCAACGAATTCTTTGAAATCTAATACCGTTTCTTTTCTGATAAAATATGTTGCTTTCCTTTTGGCCCCTTTTTATACCCTTCACCACAGGTGACAAGGGTATATACATATAAGTTTGTCATTCCGTTTGAAATTTCTACAATATTCATTTGCAACCCCATAAAGTATATATATTTTGAATCCTTATATATAGAGAAGTCGATTTGTCCGTCCGTTTGTCCGTCTGTGTATCTGTCCGTCTGTTGAAATCAACTTTTCTCAGCCCCCCGATGACGTGCGGACCCGTTATTGGTATCAAACAATCAGAAATTTCTCAGAGATCCTTGCTATTAAAAATCACCAAAATCCAACAATTAACGAGATATAAGCAAACATTTTTTTTTTACACAAATATTATTATATTTATACATACATAAATACACGTAGTGAAGGGTATACAAGATTTTGCACAGCCAAGCTCTTTTTTGTTTTTAGATATAATTTTTGTACAAGCAATTGTTTTAATACCAAACAAAAGGTATTTTAAAGGCCAGTACAATGATGACTAATATCAAGTAAATATTCTGCCATACCTCTAAATAGCAGCATGTAAATGTTATTTTAAATATATAATCCATATAACTTAAGTTAATTTTGAATTTAGTTTGCTATAATAGATCTTTTAAATACTTTTAATTCAGTTCCTAACTATAAGCAGGTTCAACGATCATACAAATGATATGCATAAGCACTTTCACATAAAAAGGGCAGAAAAAAGGCAAAATACGTTTGTTACCAAATAATTAAAAATTACAATAACACGTCAAAAGGATAATATATTTCATATATTACATATTTTTTGAATTAACCAAAAAACTTAACAAAAAATATTATAGAATTACATTTCTATAATGTTAACAGTAGGAGGGAGTTTAAATTTTTTTTTCTCGAAAAAAATTATAAGATTTTAAGGCCTAAATGCAAAACTAATAACAATATTATTTAAATAAAAAGTCAATTTTGTTTATCCTTAAATGGCAATCTTGAGCTTCTTTATAAAGCTATTAAACCCTTTTTTTGTGTTGCATCTCGAAATATATTTTCATATTTATTTGCTAAATATTCGTTTAGCTTTTTTTTCTCGAATGCAATTTATATTTATTGGAAATTATTACAAAACTATAAACATAATCATAACTGACCAAAAGAAATGGACTTTATTGTCGAAAACCAAATACCAAAACGAATTAAATGTTACTTCTTCCTTCAAAAGCCAAATCCAAATACACCTCAAACGCATTTGAGATTGAGAACTTAAAAGGCTTTTATAACCTCACATTTTTGCTCGTTTTTATTTTGTTCCAATTTGTTTCGATTTGTATTTTTTATTATGATTAGAATTTATTGAAATGTAATCTAAACTACGTTAGAAACAAACAAACAAACATATAAACGGATAAATAGATAAAGAAACATTCATATGTAACGGTGTTATCAATTCATATTTTGCCATTTAGTTTGATAGTAAAATGGTCCATGGAAAATTGCCCACAAACACACACACACACACACAAACACAAACACGTAGAAAAGTCAAATATGCGTTTGTCATAAAAAAGGGTTAAAATGATTTCGATTGACCATTGATTGGAAAATTGTTGTGTCTGCCTGTTGTGGAGATTGTTTTAACACAAATTGCGTGCAAAGTTTGTCTAATACTCGTATTAAGGATGAAAATTCATTTATTTTTACGAGCATATTTTTATGGGCTTTTAGGCAATTCAAAGCATTTAGTGCAAAATAACTTTTCAATAATATTTTTTATTTTTATTCGTTTAAGTTTTAACGAACACCCTATATTATGGTATATGCAGAAATATTCTATTTATTCAGTATCATAAATGTTTCGTATAATAATCCTGGGTTCGTGGAAGTGAAAAAAATGTTTGGACTGTTGATTTCTTGTCAATACATATGTATATAACTGTATCTTAAAACAAAAATGTTTACATAAACAAGTTTTATATAAATTAAAAGGTGGTTATCGAATTTTGCGCTTATTAGGCTCTAGCTTGCATAAAAGGCACGTTTTCCCTTATCACCATAACGTTTATAAGATCCGTGAAAATATTGACGTCGAAATAAAGTTTACTTTACCGCTTACTGAATTAAAAAAAGATCGGACTAATTTTGACTTTAGCTTTCTTATAAGATCCACTCCCAAAAGTCAGCTAAGCGCTTAGAAAACATTTGAAATTTGATGGGATATTTGGCTGACTAATGTCTAATGTCGAAATTGCTAATAATTTGGCACAAATAATTTTAAATTTTTTACATCATATTATACCCTACACTTAAGGGTATAAATAATATTATCAGGCTAAGCAGACCACAACTGATAGCTTTTGTAATTAAAAAATAATAAATTAATTTTTCATAATGTATAGATGGAGGCTTTAAGTTTTTTTAGTTGCAGTATGTAATTTTGTTAATTACAATTACAAGTAATGGGTAATTAAGGCCTTTTAGTTACAAATTAAATGTAATGTAAACTTTTTAAATTACAATAGCATTAAGCTTTAATTGTAATTAAAAACTTTAATTACATAAAATTTGTAATTGTATTTGTGATTTGCTGAAAAAATGTAATGGATCTGGGGTAAATGTGTACTATAAAATCTGAATATTATAAAAAAAACGAATAAATGACATGTTAATGAAATTAAAACGTAACTGACAATTTCTTTGCACTGGTCACCAAGTATTTGTCTAAATTCCTGTTTCACGTAGGTTAAGTAGTTTACAAAATTTAGTAAGTAATATTGGTATTAACAAAAAAGTTCTATTAAGACCCTAATTAATAGTTTTGACTTTATAAAAATTATAAGATAAAGTTCCATGTTTTATCATTAATTTTATGTTTTTACCCTAATTGTAAAAAGCATATTTTTTCATTGCCATTAGAATATAATATTAAATTGCGTTTCATTTATTTTCATTAGTTTTGTTTCAAAAAAAAATAAATTAAGAATAAATCTAAAAATATACGTATGCCATTAATTTAACAAAACATATTATTAAACCCTTGCCTAATAACAGGTCTCTACTTTAATTAATTAACAAATACTAAATGTACTATTAGTATAAATAAAAAGTTCTTTTAGGCCTTTAGTTATTCTAAATTCATTCACTATAATAAATCGAAAAAAAAAATACATTTTATGCCTAAAATAAACACCAATAAATTCTTTTTTTTTTGTCTAACCCTGCTTTACACATGAAATTTCTGGATACGTATTATAAATGAAAGATTCAATGAAATACACGAATTTCTTGAAAATTTCTTGCTCATTTACACAGGAAAATAAAAGTTCATTTTTAAAACGTCATCGAAGCGAAGATATGCAACGGCAAATTTTTTTTCACTTTTTCAGCCACCATTTCTTTGCAATTTTTTCATACGCTTCTTCTTTAAATCATTTTTTCTTTATGATTTATAGTTTATATCTCTTAAAATTGTGTAGGAACGATATACATAAATCTATGAATTTTTATGTATTTTTATTGTTTTGTTTACTACCTGTTTAGAGTTACCAAGATTAAAATATACACAAATTTATAGGGCAACAGTTGGAAATAATTATTATTGAAAGACACAAATTGTCTTTTTTATGTATATTTGATAAAAAAAATTTATAATTCTTTTCATATTTATACAAAATAATTTAAATTTACAATTATTATTTTACCACAATCCTGTAAATTTATATCGGTCTTCTTAGAAGGCAGCACTGTTAACCTCTTTGTCATTTTACTATCTAAAAATGTCAAAAAATTTGTTTCTTGTAAATTTAGTTGAAATCTCAGTGGAAAGTAGAAAAATATATATTTGTTAGCATTTCATTTCATGTGTAAAGGCAGGGTAAGTTAAAAAGAATAAAAGTATTAATATTTTAATGTTATTAAAATTTTTACTTTTATTGATCATTTAATTGAATTAATATTTCTTATTGGGGATAAGTTTAAAAATAAATAATTTTTTTATTACACATTTTGGTTTTAAGATAACAGCTGATTTTTAAAATATTTTAAAAAACTAAAGCTGAAAAAGTTTTTTTTTTTGCAGAGTTCTATACAGTAATTTTGAAACATTATTTAAAGCCATTTTAAGCTTAGCCGCAGTCAACAACCTTAACACAAGCGTCGTTACTTAAATCTACAGTAGAAATGAGCTGTTAGCTTTTGTATAAATTTTTTAGATGACGTAATTAAACTTCTTAAGCACCGGTTTTTAAACTTTACTGCATTGGTTTTAAGTTCAAGTTAAACAAATCGCAGTCTTGTATTTTGCTGCTGTGTCCTTGCAATTGTCTTATTTTTTGTTCGACTTGCAAGATTTGAGTTTCGCTCTTGCCTCAGCGCCACAAAAACGCTGTAGAGGGAAGCTGGTAAAGTATGACCAAATTTAATACATAAATTTAATAAAAATAATATATAAAAAAAGTTATATTATAATTTATATCAAATTATTATATTCGTATCTAAATATTAATTTATTTTACTTTTTGTAAATAACTTTGAGCCTAGTTTAAGGCCGAAACACTTTTCGTAACGTCTTTATTAAGTTGAAGTGTTAAATTGATGGGTTTTAAAACTCCAATTTGCACTTTTGTAATAATTTCAATCACAAACAATTTTTACTCTAAATCAGTAGTAAACTAATACATATTATTACAATTTACGCTTGTTTGTAAAGCAGCATAAAATAGAGTTAAACCAGATGCTTCTGCTTTTAACATTGAAAACAATTTTTTTTTATTAGCAGCCCAGAATTTGTTTCGTTATTGTACATAAATTTGACCTCTTTAATACAAATGTCATATACAAATACCTTTTTTAAGGCTTTTTTCTTTCCTTTTTAATTAGAATTTCCATTAAATTCTGTTCCAAAAGATATTCAAAAGTTTTAAACTTTTTTTTTATAACATGTGCTTCATTGCTGTACTTTATTAAAAGGTCGACTTTTACTGATAATCCTTTTTTTTTAACTTTTTCATACATATTCTGGTTTTTTATTAACTACAAATTGTGCCATTGTTTTTTTCTTTATATTCAAAATTATTATTAGCTATAAACGCTTGATTGCAAGGGGTGGGTTAAAGTTTTATTGAAAAATTTGAAAATTGGTCAGTTAAAATACCAATATGTTTATGTTTTCGTTTTATGGCAAATAGAGTGTGTAAATTTTTATTGGGAATGAATTTAAATAAATTGCAATATTAACTTGTACTCGTATGTACTTATGCGTTTAAAAGAAATGTGCATTGAATATTTAAATAACTACAGTACGATATTTAGAATCCCTAAAGATCCTTATGATAGTATTAAGTTAAGTTTACCCATTCCCACTACTTAATGTGTAGTTGTTGAATGGACTTTCTTCATTTTCATACTTTCAAATACTTGTTTTATTAATATAATTAGTTGCTAGTTTTTCACTTAATTACTTGGGTCAATATTGAAGAAAAAATATAATTAATATGAGAAAATAAAAGAAGGTGGGATTTCAACTTGAACAAATATTCTGCTAAAACGTTAAAATATTCGTATAAGTATTTAGTAGAATAATTAATTTTCGTTTCGTTTATTTTTTTTTTACTAAATTTATGCGTTTGTCATTTATTTAATTCTAGTTACACTTACAATTCTATTATGTTTACAAATGTCCTTTACGTACATATGCATTGTATTGTATCTATGTATTGTATTTATGCGTTTATATTATAGTACTTTTTATTTTTTGTTACTTCCTAATGGTTTTTAGATGATTTTTAAAGGTTTTGTCAAAATACTCCCTTTCCAGCAAAATTATAGTTTAGTTCAAACATTCATACTATCAATCATGCCAACAACATTAGCAATTGACAATTGTTTTTAAGTTTCATTAACCTCATAAAGCGAAATATGAAATACGCATGCACTTACTTATGGGCAGGTAGTAAGAGGGCACCTTAAGTGTAATCATGTTATTTTAATGTTTTTAAAATTTGTTTTGCCTAAAGTGAACTTGTTTTAAATACAATTAAGACTGTCAAATCTTAAATACCTGCCCTCAGTGACAGAGTATTTATATATGGGTCATTTCACGTCAAGTGGACCAACTTTTAAAATCGACATAGTTAGTCCTATTGAATAGTAGTCTAGAGACAAATTTTCAATAAGATCGGTCAAGAACTCTCCGAGTTAGAGGGGGGCCAAAATCCTTGTTTTGAGGTGCAAAATATATTTTTTCATAGATATTCCACTCGCCTCCCACTAAGCGACCACAAAGGTCTTAATGGAAAAGTTATAAGTTTTCTTTTGAGCAAAAAAAGGGCCCATTTTGAAAAAAAAAATTTAAAAAAAATTTTATTTTGCAAAAAAGTTAATAAAATTTTTTTTTGGAAAAATTGAAGAAATAGCTATCTAAACTATTTTGGATAAATTTTGCTAAGAGCAATAAGTAATAAGTTACATGGATGGGAAAAAACACCTCTTTGGCCAAAAGGTCAAATTTTGAACCCCTTTAACTCAGAGAGTTCTTGACCGATCTTGTTAAAAAAATTGTGTCTAAGCTACTATTCAATAGGACTAACTATGGTGCAAATTTCATCCCGATCGATTTTTCAAGTTGGTCCACTTGACGTGAAATGACCCATATATAAACAATTAATTGGAAACATTAAAGAATTTAAAAGAGAGTAAATAACTATTAAGAAATTATATAATAAATGAATAGTTAATGATCATGAGACATCCAACTAACTCCTTTTTCTCAACCATAATTTATAAACATTTTCACCTCTGGGAAAGTATGAGTTAATTATTTTCGAACTTTAAAAGGGAAACCTTTTTAACACTTTTCTATAGGGAGGCCGAATAAATAAATAAAAAGGATCGGATCTAATGCGTGATTTCCTTTTACTTTATTTACAATATTATGATCACAAAAAATTCACGCGTGACTAAAAAAAATTACGATATGCAAAAACCTTTACTTTTCTTAGTAGAAGCTTGTTTCAACATACATACGTACATATGTTATATATTCTAACAATTATTCTTGGCAGATTTTCAGACAAAAACAAAAGAATTGAACAACATAATATTATCAACCAAAATTGCGTGTTCAAAAAGCAAAAGTGATGTATGTAAAAATTAAGTCAACAACACAGTCCTTGAATCATGGTTAAAACTAAATTAAATGGTTAATATAAACAATCGAAGACGAAGACAAAGACGACGACAACAAATTAAGTGACAACAACTTAAGACATTTACTTATGTGTGAAAGCAACAAATGGAAACGAAATTGGTCGTTACATTCTTTAAATTGCGTCGTAATTATACGCACGTAATGTTCTTTTGTGCGTGCTAAATAATAAGACAGCGTCAAGCCGCAGAAGAAAAAAAATCTAACCAAAGCAACAATAAACATATGTTAAAGCTCTCTCCTTGCATGTCAAGCGCCCCGCCATCCTTAAAAGGACTTCCTTCTGGTTTAAAATACTTTCACTAATTCATCTAACTTGTTTGTAAAATAAATAGTTAAATTACAAGCAAATGATTTTGATAGTTAGAAAAAAGTAAAGATTTCTTAGGTAGTTACGTATCTTCTATATATATAAAGATGAAAAAAATTTGTTTGTTTGTATTTTATAGCTGGCCACGCTGTTGGACCGGTTTTTTTTTTGAATTTTTATGGCATGTTACTGATAGTCTCAAAGGAACTATAGGCCAACATTTTTGGGAAATTTTGGATGCCACGCCCACTTTTCATCTAAAAATGTAAAAGAGCCGCGATTATTGACTTAATAACAGATTCATCATCGTACAGCTCAAATTCATATATTAAAATAAAAAGGGTAAAAAAGGGAAAAATCGGTAACCTTCTATCTTTTAAACCAAACAAGATAGAAACAAAATTTAAAAAGCATTGTATTTTACTTAAAATATAAGCGGACAAGTGTCTGGTACTTTTTTCAAATTTAGGGGCCTAAGGGGGTAAAAACGGGTAAAAATTATATTTTGGTACTTTTTTGGGGCCCCTAAGCCTGAACCAATAAACAATAGAAATTTTATTTTAACTGTGTTCGTCACATCTCCAAAAAATATAAATATGTTTTTGGTACTTTTTTGATATTTTAACTTATAGGGATAAAAATCGTACTTATTTTTAGTATATTTATAAAAAAATATTTTTTTGAATTTTAATAGAATTAATGAAAAGCTTCACTTCAGCTTCTACTATTTAGACAACTATTTGAGAAAAAGACATTAGAACGGGAACTAAAAAAGTACCAAAAAGGGGGGAAAACCGGGAAAAAGCATTTAATAGTAAATTATAAGGTCGATTTGGGTAAAATTTGAAACACGGATTCCTTCAGATATAAAAAATAGTATGACATAATAAAATTTTAACAACAATAGTAACGGGTGAGAGGAAGAGAATAATTCGGGTGCCGAAAAAGTACTTTTTTAACTTTTAGGGCAAATTATTTTTTTTGAGTTATTTGGTCTAGAAACGCTTAATTAGGGCCTATCGCTCCTAATTAAGATGAAAAATCATAAATGGGGCTAAAAAGTAGTTTTTCAACTTTTGATACTTGTACTTTTTTATATTTGACAAGACGACGTTTGCTCGGTCAGCTAGTATGTATGTATATAAAAATAAAAATTGTTTGTATGTATGTACACATGCATATTTGAATTTTGTAGCTGACCGAATTTTTTTGAAATTTTTACAACGTCTTACTGATAATTTAAGAAAAACAATAGGCCTAATTTTTTTTGGAAAATTTAAAATTTAAAATCTATGTATATATCGTCACAAAAAATGTAAAACGCCCTATCTAACATTTGAAAAGTTTCTCAATAAATTTAACGTTTAAAACAAATTGTCGTATACCAGCATTAATAATAATTTTTTATGTTAATAAAATAGTTGTCCATTGCCGGAAAATTTTTAAATTTTGCGAGATGACGTATTTTGTCCTAACAGACCAGAAATAATAAAAAAAGTCAATTTTGAATTTTTTTGTTAGATAGGGCGTTTTGCATTTTCTGTGACGATATGAACATATATAACAAAGTAACGTTAATAATTGACTAACTGCACAATACACGCATTAAGCTAGGGACATAAATTTTAAACTGTAGATACGTCTCCCGATGAATGAATCCACCAATATGGAATTTTCGAAAATTCTATAATTTAGGGGATAAAACAGGTAAAAAAGGGGAAAAATTAATATGTCGGCTTAACGAAACAAAATACAAAAACTTTATAACGTATTGTATTTTACTCCAAAAATAAGCGGACAGGTGTCTGCCACCTTTTTCAAATTCAAAGGCCTAAGGGGTTAAAAATGGGTAATATGATATTTTAGTACTTTTTAGGCAGCCAGTGTTACTAATAACTAATCAAATAAATATAGAAAAATAATTTTAATAGCGTTCTTGACAAAATGTAAACAAATTTTTGGTACCTTTTTGAAATTCAAATGTAGAAGAGATAAAAATTGTACTTATTTTTTGGTACTTTTTTAAAATAAAAATTTTTTTAAGAAGGTATTAGCTTTTGGCTTTATGTTGGTTAATAAAGGGTTTTATATAAAATTAATATTTGAAAACAGAAAACCTAGAATTCACACACAATGGTTATTAGTTCTATTACAAGTGGGATATCGAGCAGACCGGGCTTAAACTAGAATGTATATGTATATTTATAAATACCCAGCTAGCCTTTTTAATCGTAGGAGAATCTCTTACGAATCGCATGCAGAGCATTTTTAATCGTCGACGAGCGCATATTTTAATCGTAGAAGATTCCTCGCACGGGAGATTTAATTTTTGCAGTATTTAGAAATACCAAAATTTTTTTTATTGATTTTAAAATACAGTGCAAAGACTAACTAAATAAACTAAAAACTAAGAAAAACAGGGAAAATTTAAAGATGGCCTTGTTGAATTTGGCTTCTTTAAACGTCTATCAATTCGATCTTTGGGGTGGACAACATGTTGCGGCAGTGTTCTGTTAATAACATAGTCATCACACTGTGGAAATTTAGAATGGCACAGATCTATAAAAAAAATTTAATTAGTCATGGCAATTTGATTCCTTAAAACAATGCTTGCGATGAC
>NDXZ01024086.1:0-17290 GCA_003055125.1 Paykullia maculata | reverse complement strand
TATATATATATACATATATTGTTAATGAAGTTATGTTCTAAGTGGTTATTTTATACGAAAATATTACTCTCTGCTTTAAATATATTTTAATGAAACCCTTTTAAATTATTAGAAAATTACAATTTCTTTATATATAGATATACAACTTATTACCATGAGGATACAAATAAATAAACTTAATTGACCTAAATGTTATTTAAATTTCTAAGGAATATATATTTAGAAAAAAAGCAGAAAAAACCGCAAACAGAAAAATTCCCAACCGCACTAACTCAAACAGATCCGGCTTAATAATCAATGAACAAGTTCAAAAGTTTAAACGAAATGTATTAATTTTATTAGTCAATCAAAATGAAACTAAATTGCAAATAAAACAAAATAATCAAAAGAAAAAAAAATTACTTATAAAGTGCCAGCCATCACATAGTAACAATGAACTAGACCTTGTCTTGTATTCTCTAATATGACGATACAAATTCAATATAATTCAATTGAATTCCATTTTAGATTTAATGAATTAATGCGGTGCAGTTTTTTTTTTGATTATCCACGTAAGAAATATTGTAAATTGATGTATGAAGAAGAAATTTATTAATAAAACATATTATTATTAATATATACATTCATACATACATACGAACGTATTTTTTTAATATAATTTTATTATTAAAAGAGATAAATAAAGATTTAAAAACACATACATACATACACACATTTAACCAGAGAAATACTTAAAGTCTTAGATGCCTACGGCTGGAAGCTTTGGCACAGTGGGACCAACTGGAAATAATTTTTAAAGCATTAGTCTAATTTTCAATAATTATTTTTATTACGTTTTGGAGTTGTTACTTATTTTAGTTTAATTATATGTCGATGTTAAAGCTTTTACAATTTGTATATGCTTTTTTCGAGAGTAGATCTTATGTAAGTCAAAGTTAAGACCAGCAATGACCAAACCACAAAAAATTTGTTCTTCTTCAACTTGATTTAATTACAATTATGTTTGATTCATCTATTACGTTCATATCCACTTTTCAAAGGACATTTGCATGGAGGCTGGATGCAATCAATTTTTTTTAAATATCTTTAATGCGACCTGGAGTTTTATTATAAGATCTTACTTAGATAGACAGACAGAAGGACATCGAAAGTGATTCTTAGTCTATTGGAATTTTTTTTAAAACAATCGTGGTCAATCTCTTAGTTTTCAAAAACTTGTGGTTGGACTTAAAAATGCTGCTGGCGCTGCTGTAGTACGATGTCGCGCCGCAACTGGTTTTTATTGCTTTAATGTTTAAAGAAAAGTAAGAACAAATTTCTGAGTTGGCAATTAGGAAAATATTTTTAGTGTAAAAGTTTTAGGTTTTTTTTTTTGTTATCCGACGCACAATTGTGATTATAATAGTATGTGTTTGAGTCCACCACTGCTTTAAAATGGCTTTGTTTTTTCCGGTGGTAACATTTTTCTAAGTCCCCTTTCCATCTACGATGGTATTGGTTTTAAAAATAACACAAGGCAACAGTAGTACAAATATGGTCCAAATTTTAAGAAGAAATTTTTTTTTCTAAATTTTTAAGTAAAATTAAAGATTTTTTTATACGTTTCTCCCCACAATTAATGATACCTCAAAAAAGGTCAGTCCAATATTATTAAAATAAACTTAGAAAAATTAAAATTAACATAGCTTTTAATCCGTTTATATATTGTGTTTTAATCGGCTCAGTTGGTTCGGAGTTATAATAAAAAATTAAAGGAAAAAAAAATATTTTTTTTGTAAAATAATAAATAATCGAAACGGCAAAAATTGTTCAGATTTATTGTTAAATCGCAAAGCCACATGTAAAAGCAACAAAATGAGATATCGATCCTAAAAATCGATTGGTTGATTGAATTTATTCACAATTAAGTGAACTCGCTCATTTTCCAAAATTTTAGTCAGTCGTTTTTTTTGCTTATATCTTCTCCATTGAACTTCTCCATAAAATTAAAAATTTTACCATTTTTGTACTTAGGTAGCTATGATGCATCAAATCTATATAGTGCTTATTCAAGCCTTTTTTTGCTATTGACCTGTGTAACTGATGTATTTATGTGTTAACTAAATTATAGCTTTGTCCGCGCTCTCATTCTTTATATCTTAACTTCTACCCACTGTGCATTAAACACATATTTATAACATTTTTCTTAATCATTGTCTGCCTGTTAACCGCATAAACATCTGTTGATTTTGTTTCCATTTTTTCATCCTATTTTTTATATTTGTATCTAATAACGATTTGTAATAGTATTTGTATTGTGGTTTTCTCGTGTATAGGGTTTTTCCAATTGAAATTGTTATTACATTTTTTTTTCTAAATAGACGGAAAATTGTTAAACAATTACTTATTTAATCATCTTAATATGAATTAAAATGTAGTGATTTAATTTTCCTGGTTTAGTTCCTCTTTTGTTATTGTTGCATTTGCAGTTGTTGTCTTCATATACACAATATTTCTGGGGGCAAGTTGGGGAAGAAGGGTGATTGTAAAATATAGTAAAGAATGAGCAGGAAAGATTTAAGCGAGTCATCAATCATTAAAATGTTATATACCGCCAGTGGAGTTTTTTCATTGTTGTTGTTGTATTAAATATGAAAACGATGAAGAAGCAGTTAGAATAGTATAGAAGAAAATAAAACAAAAAACAAAACAAACTGACAGTCTGACAGATTGGCCGGAATTAAATGAGTTGGCATACCATTCATTGCTGCTGCCACTGAAGAAGACCGAAGAACAGCCACTTGTTTGTAGGCATGTTCATAATTTTAAAACAGAATGAATGAATGAATGAACGAATGAAGCTGAATAAAAGTGCAATGGAATTTTCGGGCGGTATTGGATGGAATGTGAATACCTTTCAGAAATATATACAGTTTATTAAGTTTGGGTTTGTATCAAGAACTTTGCAATATTCAGTACTTCTTTAAGTAGTAGGATATGGGTCAAATTGCTTGAAAGATATTAGATAAGAAAAAAAAAACTTTAAACTTGAACCATTGTTGGTAATAGGTTCAACGGCAGTTCTTATTAAAAGTTCATAAGCAAATATTTGCCAATTAAAAAAAAATTTTTTTTATGCCAGATTAAGCATTTCAAATTTTTTTTACATTTGTTCATGTCAAAAACTATTTTAATTATCAGTTATCAGGTTATATTTATATATTTTTTAATGTAATTAGTTTTTAAGCTCAATAGAAAACTCTGTATTAAAATATAAAAAGAGAGCCAAAACCTTCCACCCTGTAAAATTACCCTGAAAAATTAATGCACCTTAAACTTTACTTTTAATTATTTGAAAACTTTTATGACATTCGAAAAAATTGTAGCTGATTTTAAAAATATAAAAAATAAATTTATTTTTCGTATAAAAAATAAACATAAATGAAACTGAATAAAATACAGTAAATAAATACTAAACAAAAGCCACTGAATTTTTAACTAAAGCATAATAATATTAGTAAATATATTGTTGATATTGCTGCTATATACTTGTACTTTTGTTGTTGTTGTTTGTTGGCCATGTTGCTGCTTTTGTTATTGAACAACAATTATCTAGTCAACAGTCAATCTAGTTGAACTTGAGCAAACGAATTCGCAGCAAAGTTTAAAAGCGATCGCTTAAATCAATCGATCACGTTTATATTTTATTATTGCCCCCTTCGTTGCTGCTACCTTTTACAACTTAAGCAACGACTGAAGTCTTAAGACTTAAAAACAAACCAAAGTAAGATTCTTTAAGAAAAAGTTAAGAAATGCAAAGAAAGAAATATGTTTAAAGTAGATCTTTATGTAATAAGAAGATCACTTGCCACTTATTCAGCACAATTCTAAAGCTCCTGCTGGTGTTATTTTATTTTATTCTTAAGATTTTTATACTATTTTAACAATTTTTTGTTGTTGTTTCTATTGATTGATCGTTTGAAACAGTTAGCAGACAATGTCTTTAGCTCTATAGCTTAGAAAATAATATAAAGAAAACTTATTGCTATTTATGATCTTGATCCTATGGATTGAGGGCAACAAGAAGAAAGAAAAAAAACATAAACGTAAAAAAAAATCTCTTTAACTTTGCAAAACTGAAGGAGCAAAAAGAAAAAAACCAACGTATAAATTGAAGTTGATGACGTCGGCTAAAGGCAATGTCGTTTTATAGTTTTAAACTAGAGCTTTTGTAGTGCTGACGCTATGGGTCGTTGCCTGCTAGAAGTTTTTAGTCGCTGCAACTACAGCTTATGATAATCATAATAATGACGAAAAATGTGTTAAGCTTAAATGAAAATCCATAATGTTTTCTTTTTTTCTTGTTGCATGTTAAGCAGTTTTTTGTTGTATCTTTTTTGTTCTATTTTGTGTTCAAATAAATCGAAACAATAACACTAAATAAAAAAAAAAGATCTATAACAAAAAACCAATGTTTTACTTGTTGTTATTGTTAAATTGTATTTATCTTTGATTACTTGGTTAGCGCTATTGGTAAGTAGTTAATCTTTGAATTATAATTTAAAAGCGTTGAAAAACTAGAAAACAGTTATTTTCATTAAAAACCCTTAAGTTGCAAAAAATGTTATAATGAAAAACAGTAAAACATAAAATTTCATTTGTTATAAAAATGCAAGACAAAAAGATATCAAACTATAGTTGTAAACGACGAACTTGACTTTTATAATGAATTTTTCTTTTTGAACTTAACAAAAGACTTAGGAAATGAACTTGATTTTATATAGTTTTCGTTAAAGAATAACTTAAGTTATACTTTATAAAAGAATAATAAAAGAAATGAACTTAGATTCTAATTAGCTAGATTTTAAGATTTAAACAATTATTTTAAGTTGAGTTTATTGTAAAGATTTAATGAAAATAAATTGGGGAAACAATCAAACAACTAATACAAAAACAAACAAAAGTTAAATTATTTGTAATACAAAAGGTTTTTAAATAAATCCTCTCTAATTACAAGTTATGTCCAATTCCAGTTACTTGATTTTCTTTAATGTTAATCCATTTATGTTGCCTTGTGTAGCTTTTTCTCCCTCTTAAGCTTTACTTACTGCCAACAATTTGTTGTCCTTTCTTATGCCATTAACAAGACATATCATTGTTATTATGATTCTGACAAAAAGGTTAATTAAAATCCCATAAAATAAACAAGTGATTTTAATGGTATTCTTAAGCAAATTAGTAGTTAATGAGGTCTACACAAGTGTGTTTTGACAAAAAGAAAAAAAAACAAATAAAATCCCTAAAAGAAATACAAATACGCCAACTCATCATCATCATAATTAAGAAAATTTATTTTGCCATTATCACTGATTGTTTGTGCTAATGTTAATTCATATGGATGTTTTTTATGGAGAAATAAGAAAAAAAACATAAGCAGAAAAAATAAAGAATTAAAAAAAGGTGCCAGGGTCATTAAAGCTTATTTGCATATTTGGGATACTTTTTAATCTGCTGCCCATTAAGAGGAAAGTTACACCCTCGTAAATATAAAAATGTTTCTCCGTTTTTTGAGTATTGTATCCTTAAGCCTAGTAGTCTGTTCGAATTTGTGAAATTTGTTGAGCAACAACATGAAAAATTTGACATGCAACAATGGTGTCTTTATTGCGATTTAATAGAATTTGGACGATTTTCTTGCATAAAAGTATACAAAATTGTTTTTCATTTGTAAACAAAACAAATATGAGCCGTTATCTTTTAAAATGGTGAAAGTGCATTTTGAAAAAAAATCTAGTTATTGATAAAAATGAATACAACTTAGAAACTTTTTATATAAAAAACTTTAAAAAAAAATCTGTTAAAGTTATTCTTGTTTTTATTATTACAAATTTTTGTAGTTAATGAGGTTACTCAAGTTACTCAAATACAAAACCTTATATAACTTTATAAAAAACAAAATACACTTTCAAAGTAAACGGCTCATAAATTTCACATGAAACAACTACCGTATATGTTATTTCACATGTTTATAAAAAATGTTGTAGATACATTTCACATGTTTTTCACAAAATGAACAGAGTACTACTTCTGAAACATTTTTTCATAAAAAGTTCACGTTAATAATAATTTCATGTGAAATATTAAACAGAATACCAGGCTTTAGATATTAATACGACATAAAATAATTTGAAGTATTATATGTTATCGTTTTCATAAGTTTTGATTAATTTGAATAAAAAAGAAAAACCCTGCCCTCAAATCAAATTTTGTATAAAAATTTTGTTCAATAAACTTTTGATGGTATTAAAAATTTATTATGAAGGGTTAGCTTTTAATTTCAAATTTAAAAAGACATTATTAACGAAGGATCATTCGAAGACAGTTTATCTAAAACATCAACGGCCGTATCTATAACGAAAAATTAGAAACTACGTATACATCGCACGCAACTTTCTGCTCACTTGCACGCCGCATCTGCTGAGCAAAGTGTTGGCAAATAGTTTATTTATAATGAATATCTAGCGGCTAACAATTAGAGTTTGATTTTAAGTTAACATGAGTTAAGCAGAATGGATAAAAAATACGTTAAAAATGGCACTTATGCTAACTCCATGCTAGGTTTTTGTTATAAATACGGCTGCAAAAGTTTATATTAAAAGTTTATATTAGAAACAGAATGAACATGGAAAAAGTAATATCACACAGCCTTAAAGACAATGCGAGCGCATCCACATTATTAGTTAAAAAATTTCTTAAAAATGTAATTAAAATTGTATTAATGCAGAAATGCTTTTAATCTTGAATACAAAAAAAGGCGGCATTTTAACTTTAGATAATCAAACATACGAAACAAAAAAAAAAACTTTAACGCAGTTAAGGATAAGACCTTCTGGTTATATCTTAATTTAAAAACGAGAAAGTACAAAATTAAAAATCTATCTCATGTATTCCTTAGAAAGTTGATCGACAAATAAGCATGTTGTTTTTTTTCTGTTTGAACAACATAAAAGGAGGTCCATAACAAAACGCAATAATTCTACTAGAACAGTTTTTTGGATAATGTATAAATAAAATTAAATTCAAAAGGATATAATAATTTGTTTAAACAGTTATTGTGGCTTGGTTGTTTTCTAGCAGTACAAATCTAACAGTACAAATCATCGATCTGGCTATTAATTTTAAAGTTATTAAGATGAAAAATTTGGAATTGTTGCGTTTTGGTCCAAACCATCGGACTTATTTCATTTTTCTATGAACCAAAGTAGCTTTTTCTAATCAAGGCCCATTAATTAGGTCGCTGCAACTCTACAACAATAAAAAAACCAAAGGCATTTTGTTTGTGTAAACTATCGTAAAGATTTCAAAAACTGACACAAAACCAAAAAAAAAAATTTGTTTTGTATGTATTTTAAAATTTTGAACAAACCATGCGCATAATTTTATTTAATAAATATGCACAAAATGTTTGTGTTATTTAGAATCACATATAGCAAAAATACATACATATACTATAACGATAAAATTAATTATTGCCCTTCATTTTATACTAATATCTCAAAGTTGTTTATGCATAGATATAGAAATATTTTATTTTGCTCTGAACCATATTTTTTGGTTGCCTTATTTGCGAATAACTATGATCAAGTAGCGCTTCCCGTTTTATATTCGCACCAAGGACTATCGTGGAATGTAAGGTAAACATTTATTATTTATTTTGATCAAAAATCTTATAAATAGATTATTTTTCGTCCACATTGTCCTTCAGCTTCAGTTCTTTGTAGGGGTAGATATACAGAGCTTAAGTGAAATAATATTTTATTCTTGTCCGGACATCAAATTGATGTAGCAGGACTTTTAACAACACTCGTAATTATTGTTTTGATATTATCGTTTTAGTGGTTTGTTGTCGATTCGTATCGATCTAACTTTAACTAAAAATCAAATTTTCGACCATATTGTCAAATTCTAAATTAAAAGTTGCCTAAAGATTTTAAATACAAAAGAAAAGAAAATATAATGCTTTTGGATATTTATATTTGACTGCTTTATCTTTGAACAATATGATTGATTTTCTATAACATTTAGTGCAATCGACTGGCCAGTCGACCACAAATGGATAAGCACTTGTAGAAAAACGTACATTTTACTGAGGTTATTGGAATAAGTTCTTTAATTTCGTTAGAATACCTTTTATTGTATTATCGATAGTTCAAAGAAACATATCCCACATTGTGGTGCTATTTCAGTAAGCAGTGCAATGTATGAGAAAACTCGATAAAAATAATTTTTTAAAAGCAACCATTTCTGACAGTAATAAATCATGCAGGACTCTATCAAATGCCTTGAGAACATCCCAAGTCACCACTTTACTTTTGCTAAAATATTTACTAGAATTTTATTGTTTTTCTGCAAGGAAAACTAATAAGACGTTCGCAAAGCGATTAAGTTTCTAAGCAGAATACATTTGTCAAAGAAATTTGTTACTAATAAAATATTTTTTAAAATCTTAAATGTTATAAAAGCTGTTGCCTAAAATTTACAAACTGTCTTAAAAAAGCAATACTCCTTTAAATAGGCCACTCACAAAACCATTAATACTCCTTATAAACAACAAAAACATAAAATTTAATTTAAAACAAATTTCACCCACAAATATTTAATAAAAACATTTCTTCGATCAACACCTTTAAAAATGAACTTAATACAGAAATTTAATTAAAATTCAATAATAACTGAAATCCATTAACACTTTCATTATGCACCAATAAGGCAACAAAAATAAAGGAACATTTTTTTTTTACTATTTTTGCCTTAAAATTAGGGAAAAGTTTTAAACACAATTATTTGGTGAAAAATAATTTAAAAACGTGAGTTGAGCCATGAAATTGTAAATCTTTGAAATAAATGTTTCTTACAAGTTTTGAAGACAAAAGGCGCTTATTTGACTCAACTACATACAGAGAGGAGGAGGTGTATTTATGTAGTCGAGTGTTTTTTTTTCATTGGGTGAAGTCTTTGCCACTAACTGCTATTAAAACTTTTAAACTTTAATTTCAAAAAATATATTTTAAAAATATGAATCTATTTTAAAGGTACTTAACATATAACGAAAATGTATTGAATTTTCAATAGAGGGTAATCAAAGTTAGAAACTTTAATTTAAAAGCAATTTTAATAGATTTTCTTAAATGTGTTTTATTTTTGTTTTTTTTTTTAGAAATACTAACAAACAACCAAACATTTTGTGGCTGAGACAGAAAATTGTTAAGCTAAAGACGAAATAAGCTTGCCACTTTAAACAGTTGCTAATTTTACTAGTGCAACAAGTTGACCAGCAAACAAATAACAGTTTTTACAAGTAAAAAGAAAAAAATTGCTTACAAATACACATACACTTATACTTATGTATGTATAAAAGAAATTATTATTAAAGACAATTGCTTTTTGAATTTGCTGCTTGATTTCTTATTTTATTTTATTTTTAATAAATTTTAATGTTTATTTCTTTTATTTAATTTTTTTTTCTTTAAACTTTGCAAATACCTAAACATCAATATTGGTTTTATGTTAAATGTTACCAAGCGGCGAAATGCTTTGGATGAGACATATCGAGTACAAATATTTTCTTTAAAATTCTAAAGTAGAAAATTTGGAAAATGTAGCCATTATTAAGTATTATAGCAGCAACTAAAATAATTAAATAAGTGTGGAGAATTAATGTTTTGTGTATCATTTAACATATTTAACCGAATTGTTTGGTGTTTATTGGATATTAATTAAATATGTTGAATAAAAACAAAAGACTTAAGAAAAGAGGACATGTGAGTTGTAAGTCAAAAAGAATTTGTTTTTAGGACATTCATACATAATTACGACCATTTCAAATGTTATTTGTATGCAAATAACATTTTTGTATATACTAAGTAATAAAAGTTTAATTACAACTTAATTAACAAATATCATTTTAACACAATAATTGCTTTTGTGACTGGATTATTTGTAGTTAAGTTCACAAAACTAATTGTTAGATTAGCAGCAAAATAATAATAATTAATTAATAACTTTGTAATACAGTGAAAAAAGTACACAGACTTGGCTATATAGATTCGATAGTATTACTTGATCTTTCTTTTTTCCCATACTGTTTTCTAATAAAACAATTTTTGTGAACATATCTATACGATCTGAACATGTTTATCCGACTTATATAGCAGAAATTGCCTATTTTTTTGCGTAAAATACCGTTTCTAAGGACTATCTTTGACAAACTCGTAGCCAGGGTAACTAAAAACAGCTTTTGTGAACATAGGCACCCTAAATAGCTCATAAAGACCACTTTGTACCTCAAAAATGGTAGTTTCTTACATTCTTTTGACGCTCAAAAATAACTTTTTTTTGTGAAAATAATATAATAAAACACCTTTTTTTTCTATTGTTTTGTGTTGTGCTATTTGTTTGATATATTTAAAATATATTTGAGACCCCTTTCGTCTATATCTATAAAATCAAAAATTTTCCTTCAAAAAACGGTGTTTTTTGCAAAAAAAAAATGTACCTTTTTGCTAAAAAAAAGGTAATTTTTGCTAAATAAGTCACCTAAACATGTTCAGTTCGTATGGGTATTTTGAAAAAAGTTGTTTAATTTGACTTGGGCTAAATTTTTATAGAAGATAGTATGGGAAAAAAGAAAGATTCCGGCGAGCTATGCTCAAAAAAGTAAAAAAATCCAATTTTTTTTGCATTTTTTTAAAAAATATGCAAAAACATTTTTCCGGCGATAAAATGTACAAAAATTTATTCATTAGATACTTACCTACAACTTTGCCGGAGACATTACAATGCTATCACCAATTCTGAATGAGTGTTTGGCTAAAAGGTTAAGGTACCATTTTCCAAAAAATTCACCAAGACTTCCAATATGTTGAGGCCCATAAAATTAAAACGCGAACTAATATTGTAAAACGGAGCTATGCTTTTACTCAGCTCAAGTGGTACTATGGAACCTATACATCCCAGTCTGTGTACTTTGCAAAAAATTGTTTTTTGTCGCACAGTGTAATTATTTAAGACAATTTTTCTAAGGCAAAACCATTTTTTAATTTTCATTTATCTGCTAATAAATATTTATAACAAGAATTTTTTTAATAAATGTTTCCTTCTATTACGAACTTTTTAATTTGTTATAAGACAATTATTTTAATTTCATTTAAATTTTCTATGAAAATTTATTTTTATTTGTGATAATGAATGAATAATAATTTGAAAAGTAAATTTTACCGACACTAGCCGAGTGGAATGCATTTTCGAAACCAGCTACGGATTTCATCTTCAGCATTCCTTGATCGGTGATTAGTGTTGGATGTAAATATCATCTATTTAACTCACAGTTTATTAGAAAATAGGGTCTGTCGCCTATACATATTTATATTTCCTAAAATTATTTATAATCATTTTTTTTAAATAAGTAAATTTGAAAAACAAAATAATTTGTGTAGTTAAGATAACAATTATGAGTATCAAAAGTCATATTACAAAAATCATGGTTGTATTTACAAGATCAATTCTAAGTTTATTTTTAAAAGCCGTTTTTTTACTGAAATAAAATTAAAGAAAAGTTTTGAACATAAAATAATGTTTGTTGTAATTTTTATAAAATATATATTTTTATGTCAGCTAAAAGATTTTAGAAAAACTTACATTTTATTTCATTATTTTAATGTTTTATAAAACTAATTGCGTTTTAGTGGACTCCATTACTGTCTGTCGATTTGAAATAGAAATCACTTTAATTATCAATTGAAACGATTATTTTGAATCATTTAAATGTAATAGTTTCCAGTATTTTAAATTTCTGTTTCAAATAGCCCTACAGAAATTAGCCTAAAACAGCTGGGTCTGGAGACCAGAAGGCCCTTGAAGTTTAAGTTTCTTAAAATATTTTTATTTGGGAATTTTCAATGCAACTCGGTCGTAGCACGTATGACTATAAGTGAACTTGTTTTATCTTGCTGAAACCACACATGGCTAATAGAAAATTTCTTCCGGTGTAGTTTTAAAAATATCGATTTTTATCGAGGTCAAGAGGATTTGTACAAGTTCATTAATAAAGGGTGTTTTTTTACAGAGGTATAAAACAAAAATTAATTTATTGAATTGACATGAAATAAACCTTATTCGAAAAATAATCTTCTGGCATTATAATTTAAATCTGACTTCTGACATATGACCGCCACGGCAGGCCTGGACGTAGTCTAATCTGGAGGTCCAATTTGCTCTAGACTAGCGACTTCACATATCCCAACAGAAAATAGTCTAGTGGCGTTAAATCGCATGATCTTGGAGGCCTATTTACGAGTCCGAAACGTGAAACTATACGGTTACCAAACGTTTTCTTCAATAAATTATTTGTTGCACGAGCTGCGTGAAATGTTGCGTTGTCTTGTTGAAACCACAGCTCCTGACATCATGGTTGTTCAATTGATGAACGAAAAAATCAGTAATCATGGCTCCATAGCAGTCACCATTGACTGTAACGTTCTGACCAGAATCGTTTATTCTCAATTGCAGCCTGTAATTTAATTTCGACTCAGTAAATTATTCTTAGCTAATCCGTTTTAGTTAAGGAAAGGTATAGGATTAATTATTTTTGCATTACAAGTACCAACACAATTTTATAATAGCCAACACTAAAAATACAAATAAATTTGGAAAATATCCGAAATAGAAAACATTTCATACGTTTATGTATTGCACAATTACAGACTGTGACCGAAAAATGGTCTTTGTATCAAATGCCACGATCATTTAAAATCCCCAGTCAGTTAAGGATAAAATTTCAATATGGTTGGTAACAAATGCACACTTGAATAGCTTTTAATGGTTACTTCTGCATTCAAAGACCTGATTTACAGAAATCAATTAAATCTGTAATGTTTTATTCAATAAGACCCCGTTGGTATTTCTTCACTGTAAATTACCACTAGTTTTTATTCCCACACTGCCCACTAGTTTTGTAAGAGACACCTTGAATATATCGTTGCTTAAACCATAAATAGGACTTAATGTCAAGAAAATTATTTTAAAATATATATAAAAATTCATTAATAATTTCATGTTTATGTATTTACTGAATATTAAATACGATTATGGATTTAAGCAAAACAATAATTCCCAACAACCTAGAAAATTCTTGGCAAATTATGAAGTATGTTTAGGCAAATACTTGCATACATTTTTTTCCTAAGCAGTAATTGCAATAAGCTTTTTATGAACATGCAATCGCAACAGCAACAACAACTGCCACAGATATTAGATCTGGGTATTTTATTTTACATTTATTTGGGGTGAACATTATCATAAATCTTGATTAAGTAAAAATAAAAATTAACGAAGAAAAATCGCCTTTTCATGCCTTTTTAATGCCACCAACAAAACACCTTAAAATATGTTTTTTGTTTCTCTTGAATCAGTTTAATATTTTGTTATTTAATCAACACAAATTTATAAAAACTAGCAACAATTTGTTGTTGAGATTTACACACACAAAAAATGAGTAAAATTAAATCATTGTTAAATAAATAAACCAATTGAATAAACATTTTCTTGGCTTAATGACACGCCTTTTTATGTACCCAAAAAAAACGGCAGCAAAAATTAGCAGCAGGACGGCAAATACACAATTGCCACAAAGATCTACCCGCGTTTTATTATGGCGTTGTTGCCAATGATTATGCATATGAATGTGTTGCATGATTGCAAGAATGCTTATGCATGGCTATGAATGAATTTAAATTTAATAGTGATTTCTGTTTAAGTTCTAATTAAATTTAGATTTTTGTTTCCACTTTTGAAATTATTGTTAAAGCTTATTGCAATTTATGGCATTAGAAACTCCAAAAACTATAGCCAGAAACTATTTTGTAAACTAAACTGCAAACAACGAAGCCTTATTTGACGGGTTTCCATATTTGATAATTTGAACGACTTTATGTGATTTGTTTTGCTTTCTTGTTTTAAAATTTACTTTTCAAAACAATTTGCAATGGAGAAGGAAGTTTAATTTGTAATTAAGTGTAGAAAACATAAACATTAATTTTTATGTCTTTTTAGCACCACAATTGTAACGATCGTTAAATAAACCAAATGCAGATTATAAAGTAAAAGTTAAAACTAATGGAATAAAAGTTATTATAATTTATTTAGCAAACTTTTTTTGTTGCAGCCAGAGTGAAGTTAGAGCTTAAGTATATTAATACAGAGCCAGGACATAATAATTTTTTTTTGTTTATATGAAAATTTGTTTAAGCTAAGAATTTATTTCTAAAAACTTTTCTTTCTTAACTTCCACCTCAAAGACCCTGTATCGTGTAACAGGAGAGTTAAGTGTTTTATATTATTTTTTTGTTCGTTTATTTGCACACAAATTAAAATTTATATTGATTCCTTATAAGCTTTTGTTACTTATTAAGATCGTGATTTTAATAAGTTAGAAAAAACAACAATAACGACAAGCGACATTGGTAACAATGTTGATTTCCTTCTTAAATATGATCTGGTGTGTTTGGTAGTTCAATAAATGTTTATGTCTTGTACAATTTCAGAACATAAATAAACACGTGCTTTATTTGTTTTTAACATTATTATTGTTATTATTGTCTTTTTAGATTTTTTTTCAGTTTATCTTAGGTATTTTCTTTTGCAAATTAACAAAAGATTTAACAACAATATAAATGCACGATCAATCTTTTTGTGACCCAATGTTTGTTTTACCAAACAATATTTCAAAACAGAGTTTATTTAGTCAAGGCTTTATCTGTTTGTCTAAGCTGCATGCAAAGAAGTATAACGGACGACCTTCGTGTAATAGTTTTTTGCTTAAAAATCAAACTATAGAATTTAGATATTTGTTAAAGATAAAATGAAAATTCATTATTATAGAGTCCAAAGTCATAAAACTGGAGAAATAAAATTTTGGATTTAGAATGTCTATTCCTGATGTATAGAATCAACGAAAGAGATTTTTGGAAATTTAAACTTTCCTTAAGTACAAAGAATAAAAACGTGTAGAGCTGATAATCTTTTATTTGCTTAACTGATATTGTATAATTTGCGCTAAGAAATACGATATATACATCACTCATTTACTAAAAGAAAGTCATAACTCAAAAAAAGAAATTTTAGAGTTAATGATGCAAAATTGTTCACTATGTCATGCTTTATATTGTGTAAAAAATTCATGCAAATGGCATGTAAACTCACCTCTTGATAGAAGAAAACTTTTTAATATTTCCACTGAGTTGATGTAACTTGAAAACTTTAAACTCATTTTTTGCAAAACTAGTTTTTTTGAGTTATGACATTCTTTTAGTAAATGTGTGTTCATATGTACGTATATTGCCCTCCTAAGAAAGAAAGTCACATCTCCATTTCAGTAATTTTGAGATATTTAGCCTTTACGTTCTTTATCGTTCGCGCCTTAACATTAAATATTTAAAAATATTTTTTAAATGATTTAAAAACATATTATTTAATTTTTTTAGTCTTTTAAGCTAAGCACAAAAATTAGATACTTATTTACGGTTCCGAATCTGCCCTTAGCTCAATTTTGGAATTTTGGCACTTGTGACTTTCTTTTCATAGGAGGACAGTATACTTATATACATACATACGAGTGCTTAACACAAATTAACGTGTAAATTCTCTTCAAGTTATTAAAATAATAGATGAAGAAAAAATTTCCTTCTCATCTTTTCACTTTCGAATACCAAGAAAAAAATAAGCCTGCATATACACGTTTGTAAAACAACTAAATGTTTTTTGGTGCACAGCAATAACTAAAACGTACACACGTATACACACAACTAAGCAGTGAGAGAACATTTTGTTGCTCTCAGAAAAACTGTTTTTTTTTTGGTATTTTTTGATTTCTCTGAGTTTATTAATCTTGAAATACTTTATCAACAAAGAGAGTTTATAGAGGGGCAAAACGGTACTTTTTTCCACTTTGTTATTAAGGAATCTCGAGTATAAAGGACCATTTATTCAAATTATTATTATAAGAAATATCATAGTGGGACCATTTTTCTAATTACACTTTTCTGCCTTTTTTGAATTTAAAGTAACTTAAATATGGAACTATAGTTTTTGATTAATAGTATATACATACACATATACATATACATATACATATGTATACTATTAATCCAGACTAAGATATGAAGTCATATAGGGAAACAATATGGTGCAACTTAACAAATGGCAAAATTGGTGTTAATTTAAAACGAATAAATATTAAATCATACTTTGAAGTAACTTAACGGAATTCAAAATTTTTTAAAAAACATATTTAAAACTATAACTTTTAAAGGAATTGTTTATTACAAATTATTATTACATCGACCAGAACTTTATTGAAGTATTTAAAGCGTTTAAAAATAATTCTTAAAAACTTTGTTGATATTTTTTCTTTTTCATTAACATTTGTTATATGTTTTATAAGTTTTTTAAATCTCTTTAGAAGAAGTTGTCTTAGGTAAACTCAGTTAACTCAGGATAATGTTAAGTTTTTGTTACAAAAAAATAAAATAAAATGAAATCAACCAAAATTTTTGCACTTGCTTAGTGTCAACTTTTTTAATTTCTTTTCAATTTTATGTTGTCTTCTTGTCTGCGGAAACAATATATTTATTTTAAATAGAAAAAAAAACATGTAAACTGTCCTGTCGTTTACGTTTTTCTTATTGTTGTTGCCTGTTTTATGGTTGCAGTTTAAACTCTTGTCTGACCTGTCTATAGAGTTTTCAAATAGTTTGCATATAAATATATTTTTATATAAATTTGTAAATATCAGTGTATTAACAAACATACATACATATCTTTATATGTTATTTACAACACTCTAAATCATGTATATAGGTGTGTATGCTTGTCAATGATTTTAAACGTTGAAAGAAAAAGGAATAATAAATAAACTAAACAGTCACAAATAAACTGTGTTTGATAAATTTTTAAAAAATATATTTATTTATTTTTATTTAAAGTGTTTAAGTGTTTTCGTATATTTTATTCTTAGTTTTTTTTACAAGCCATGTCTTAAGCATAAAAAGCCACGTCTCTATTCAAAATTCACAAATGTTTTTGTTTTGTGGTGTCTGGTGTCAACACTCGTACTGCCATCTCAACTTATGGCTTTTCCCCTTTTAAGTGTCGTACATGTATGTGGACATTTATTTTTTTTTTTACTTTTACATGTGCATGCGAATTTTAAGGAATTGTTAGTTATTCATAAAAATCCATACGTTTGTTTATACAA
>NDXZ01024085.1:0-20921 GCA_003055125.1 Paykullia maculata | reverse complement strand
CCTGTGATCATATTACCGTGACCATACTCAACCATGCATTTTCTCTGGGTGAATGTGATGTTTAGCAGTGCCGAATCTTAGATACCTTTCAGTAATCGCATAGTACCTTCAAAACATATTGTTTACATATAACGACAACCTTTTAGTATTTTGTCGATACATAGAGGATATTCTACACTCAAATGTAGACAACAACGACCGTTAAGTTTGTAGAAATGGTTTTGTTATTATATAAAAAATGACACATTTATGTCAAAATGTTTCATAAGGAAAAAGAAAAAAATGGTATTTTAAAAATACTTTTAAGTTGGGTCAAGGAGGAGACCTTAGACGGGCTCAATTTCCGCAGGACCTACTCACAATGGGAAAAGCGAAAAAGAAGAAAAGAAGAAAAAATTAAGAAATTCGCACTGATGACAGGAATTATATGATGCAAACGCACTTCCCATTCTACACCTCCTAAGTGAGTTATGTCTGGTTATATGTCAAACAGAAGACATTGGTCTCTTGTCAATGCAAAAGCTTGACAATGATATAGGAAGTGTTCCATTGATTTGATGTCCTTCCAGAATGCCCTACATTTAATATTCTCTACTGGCCCCCGGCATGTGGAGGACTTAGTATTCGACTAAATTTCAGTTTCCCTTATTTCAGGATCTCCGCTGTCCTATTTTTATTTGGGTTAGGAGTTATGTCATTTTCCTAACTGCTTCATTATTACACAGTGCTCTGTGAGTTATTTTTGCCAGGCATCCAAGCGATACGTTATTGGCCATATTCTAAGTAATCGTAAGTCGTCTTCTTGCATTCAATCACTGTCCTAAATCTAGTTCTATCGGACATAATTGCTCTTTTTGACGTTTAACTTTCCGTAAACGTATTGTTTACGTCTGTTGGCAAACATTCCGTAATTGGTCGGGCCTCTGCTTGCAGGACCAAGTTGTAGTCTAAAATGCAGAAGTATGTCTCGGTCTTCGAATTTTAAGCAAAGAAGCAAAGTCACACTTTTTCTTCTTCCCAACAAGGTTGAGTATAACAACACGAAAACATTTTTTACTTAAAACATTTTTAATTCATTAAAACGGACATCGCTAATTCAACTCTCATTCGTATAAGGGATCAAAAAATATATATGTTTTTTAAAGGATCTTAAATACATAATGGTACCTTCTTAAAAGGGAACGACAAACATATAAATACTCTTATTAATTAATTCGCACAATACAAAAAAAGAAATTATTTGTATTTAGAGATTTAAAATAGACTACTCCAGCACTTTCTTATGCAAATAATTTTACGTGTCAGCTCGTGTTAAAATAAACTAATTTGCAATTTATACATTTAAATATGTTTAGTTTTAATAATCAGTTTAATATAACTTTTTAATCAAATAAACTAATTAATACAAATTACACTTGCATTCACACAAATGGGTAATTGGCCAAGTTATCCTCAAGAAATTTTGTAGAAATTAATTTGCAAATAAATTAATCAATCTGTGATATTCAGTAAACACAACAACAATAAATGTTAATAAACATATTTTACAGGATTAAGAAAATATTCAGGATATTTCTTGCAAAACACTTACCGATATTGTTTAGCATTCAGCAATTGTTTTATTGTGTTAATTATGAAAACTGAAAATAGAATAAAGAAATATTATTTAGATTTACAAAATATTCGTATTCAAAACAGTTTGCAATTTTTACTAAACTACAAACTAAAAGTCAAAATAAAAGACCTGTCTAAGTGAACTTTAAGAACTAAGAAGAGGAAAATTAAATAATTCGGTCCCTATTTATATTGAAATAAAAACGTATTTTGTTTATAAAAATCTTATTTGTTTGTTACTTGAAAACCAAAAATACTTTGCATATTAACATTCCATAAACATTGTGTCCATTAAGTTGTTTTGCATTCTTAACACGTACTCGAAACACAATAAACTTTGTCAAATATTAAAATGAAGATATTAGGAGCACAGCGATATGTACAAAAGATATAACGAAACAAAAAATCATTATCTAAATTCATGAAGTTGTTGTTTAAATGTAGGAAGCAATTTTTATCTTGCAAGTTTAACATTTCATTTTTAAAAAAGTATTTAACACTAAATAAAAGATTTGTTGTTGTTCTTCTTATAAAGTTAAAATATTTTGTCATTAAAACCATAAAATAAATAGTTCATAATCACTTAAGCCATCATCATTAGTTTTCTTGTCATTTGTTTTATTTTTTATAATATTTTTTATACTGAAATAAATAAAACAAGTAAGAGCGCTGTGTCAAATCTTATATACCCTTTACTACGTGTATTTATGTATGTACGTTTGTATATGTATTTACATGTCCGAAAGGGATTTTAAGTCTTTGAAAACTTGTTTTTTTATGATATTAATTTTAGTCCATATTACATACAAATAAAATCATTTTTGTGTAACAAAATTGATTGTCGGATTTAGGTGATTTTTAATAGCAAAATCTCGGGGAAATTTCTGATTGTTTAATACCAGCAACGAGTCCGTACATTGACGGGCTGAGAAAAGTTGATTTCAACAGTCGGACAGGGCTAAATCGACTTCCCCATCTATAAGATATCAGAATATACTTTACGGGGTCGCAAATGAATATTGTAGAAATAACAAATGAAATGTCAAACTAATATACATATACCCTTGTCACCTGTGGTGAAAGGTATTAAAAGTGTTTGTTTGTTCCTTTTTCGAACTTCTTTAATTTTTGGCAGAACATTAGAGTTACTTTTTTCTAATGTGTTTTTGATATTATTGTGTAATTTTTAAATAATTTTGCCTTCTTCCCCTTTCTTTATTGATTTTGGTAAAAATAAAGAGAATTTTTGTTTGAAAGTAAATTCTTAGAATACACACAAACATATGGGGCATTTCATACCAATTGTCCAGCAAAAGAAAAAGTATGTAAGATCAATGTCATTCTAACAGCATCTGTTGTCTTATATGATAGGAACAAAACGTGGAACATTTTTTTTGATTTGGTTGAAATGTGAAATGTGTGGCAAACTAGACGTAGTTAAATATTGATAAATTTACAATGTTTTTTATATATTATTTCTTTTAATTAAACGAAATTAGGAGAGAGTTACGACTAAGACAATTTTAATACAATGCTTTTTAAGCTATAAGCCGCAAGTAAAAATATTTACAAAAGCTTAAAATCATTTCCGAATTTATAGTAAAATGCAAAATCCTATTTATCTTAAAACTGGCCAAAAGTTGTTTTTTTTTAGAAAATATATTAATTGTTTTTCTATTAGACTACAAAATCTCGTGCTGTTATTCGAATTCGTTTTTGAGAAAAAATTATTGGAGTGTTTAGTCTTTTGATATTCTGTACAATTTTATATATTTGCATACGCACCTCTGTACATTCTGAATGCATATTACGTATAATTATGACAATAGTTAAATGCAGATACATTTTTCTTTCTGTTTTTATTATTTCTTTTAAAGTTATGCCTCATATCAGACACATATATATGTGTATACATTAAGATCCGTTATTATATTTTGCCTTTAAAATTGTCGAAAACTTTATAGATCTCATGTCAATATAAGAATAAGCGCATTTGTATCTTTATTAAAAACTTGTAAACAATCTTCACACTGTAAGTTAAAATTGTTTACCTTATTTTAATAAATTTAGTTTGATTTTGCTTTAAAACAAATGCTCTTTCTATAAGGCCCTTTTTTACTTTTTTAAAGCATTCTTATTTAGGTCAAATGTGCAAAACTGTTATTAGAATTCAAATTAAATGCTATTTGTGGACAACAAATTCGCGATTTAGTCAATTAAGAGGTAAGACATTAACGAAAGATCTTTCCAAAAAGGTACTTAATAGTTTTCCACTAAAACAACTGCAGGAGTTTGTATCATTTATTATATAAAATGTATTTTATTTCATAAATAAGTTGACTTTAAAGGCCACCGTAAAAAGAAGATCCTACAGAAAAATTACCAGCGTCGATCTAATTTTAATAATACAATTTTATTATTTGCACATATTGTTAAACGCTATACAGACTAAATAAATGACAGCTAATTCGGCAGATATAGCTACAACAAATTGGCGCTATTAACTCTCATAGTTCGGAAGGCCCTAGTGGAACACCCTTTAATTATACAAACATATGGTGGCGGGGGAGGATGATATTTTCAACCATTTAAAAAGGTCTACAAAATAAACTCATTTGTAAGAAATACTTTTTTTATCTCTTTTACTTTATGTGTTCCTTAAGCTTTTTAGCTGACACTACACATTTACACCAGAGATTTATTGAGCACAGAGTCATAGAACATTTTATAACCAAATTTGTTAGTAATGGCCAACCATATTAACTACTTTTTACAATAAAAAAAAAATAAAGAAATAATTGCCAGAAAAGGAAAAACAAAGAACCAAAAAGTTTTGTAACTTAAGGTGAAAAAGATAAGAAGGAAATAAATATACAAAATACCAAGATAATAAAGTGATATGTCTTTAAAAAAAGTGGCTGTAAGGTTAACTTACCCCTTTTATGTCTTTAAGGACTAAATAAAAAATAAAACTTTTTCTTATATACAAACATATGTACATACATACATACATATGTCACTTACATATTTATATTTAAAAACAAATTCAATTTCTGACAACCGTATTCAAAGGTATTTATTTTACAAAAATAACAAAACCTTTATTTACTTTGATCTTTTATTTGAAATGAATACCAAAGCAATTAACAAAATCCTTAAAGGAAACCAAAACAAATTAAGTTAAATTGACGTCACACATATTGCTTCCATGCCATTTAATGTCAATGCAATAAGAACCCTTTCAAAATATCAACAACGTAATAAAATTAAAAATTTTCTATACAAAAGGCATCGTTGAACAACAAGAAAAAAATACGATTCATATGAATTGCAAACAGCAGCAGCAGGCAAAACAATAACAATTGTTTACAAAAGTCAAACAAAAAAAAAAAAAGAATTCTTTAATGTCGTTTAAAACCGAAAGGAAAAATAACAACAGAAAAATATATCATCAACATGGCTAATGCGCCAGGCACACAAAATATGATACAAACGTAATACGTAGCCCTTTAATACGAACAATAGTATTGCATATGAACTAATATGAACACATGACAGTATTGCCGAAATACCGATCCAGTTTAGTCAACGAAAGACTCAAAGTATTTTATAAATTTACAAGTTACACCAAAAACTAACTTGAAATTATTAAAAAACAAGAAAACTAAAAAGAAGAATTCGTAAAATTTTTTTTATAATATTATAGATACAGTTGCAAGTAAATAAACTGCATAACTGGGCCGTATGATTTAATATCGTTAATTTTACTTTAATGGTATTCAAGTCAACTTTTTTTTTGGACATTTGATTTTCTTAAACAAAGGTCTTAAAATTAAGAAATTGCTTAAGTTATAATCAATATGTAATAATATGTTATTAGTCAACTATTTGTAAACTAAAACTATAACTATTGTTTAACTAATATGAACTTTTAGTGCCTTAACTAATGGCAGACTAAGAGTATTATTTCAACTGTGTTCTAGGCCAAGCTTAGCATATGCTTGACAGCAAAATAAGAAAAATGTTTAATAAGAGAAAAAAATAATTACAGATTTTAATAAATTTTGCACATCTTACATATTAATTATGAACCAAGTTCTCTGAAAATTATATATATTTAGTTAATATAATAAGAAATTGGCAACACTGAACCATACTTTTTCATAGATGTGAAATCTGTCTGTTTTTGTCTGGCTAAGAGGGCATAAATAAAAGTTAACTAAACAGATATTCATACAAGTATTCATTAAAAAAAGAAAAAAACAAAAAAATAACGATGCAGCATACAATTAGAGTTTCGAAAAATTTTCGGCAAGTTAATCCGGGGAATTTTAACATTTTTCCAAAATAGGGCTTTATAAAGACCATCGCCCTAATGAGCTGGTAATAAAATATTTACTGGAATTTATTTAATTACTCCTTGATTGCAGTGCAAAATTTTCGTTTCTCAAATTACCAAACGTACGAAAATGTTGAAAATTAAGATTTTATTTCAAGCTGCAATACCATTTACTATTTATTAATGTTTCTTAAAGGATTCTTAAAATAAATGTTTAAATATAATATATAATATAATAAATTTCTGTGCTACAAAGCACTTTTTGCCGTTTTGTTTAGATAAAATATTGATTATTGTAAGTCATTATAGATGTGGTAACTACTGCCGTCAACTAAAATTGCAATTTGAAATTCTTGCATTACGTATCACAACAACTGAGTTTGTTACTTGTTAAAAAATTAAACTGCAGAAATGTTGTTAACACAAATCATAATTCTCCTTATTTTCCTCCTAAAGTTGCAAGACAGAAAAAAATTTCATATCTTTAATTTAAATGAAAAAAATTTGCCATCCCTTGTGGCGGGCACACAATAAAGTTTTCAAAACTCTTTATTTGCAAATCTACCAAAAGCACTTTAAATGTAAATATGAGATGAAAAATCAATTTTCTTGAAGATAAAGCAAAACATATGCGGCTTAAAATTTTGCCAATTTATTTTAAAAAAACGTCTGTAAATCATCATATATCAAAACTTGTACCTATTTGTTATAATGAAATTAAACTTCTTTGAAAGATATATTATCTCCTTCTTAATGTTTTAAAATTTGTTTCCCCATTTTTGAGAAACAAATTAGTCTGCAAAATTTCAACCCCTACAAACAACATCAGCCAAAATAGTAAACAATTTATATTCATCTTCTGTAGTCGTATTTGTGTAAATATATGTTTTTTTAGTTCGCATACACATACATTTGAACAAAACAATTTATGTATGTTTAAACTTTATACATGCATATGTTCATATGTTTGTGCATTTAAACGTGTTTATGTGTCGAGAGAAAAGATAACACAGTCAACTTTTTGTTTGTGTAGTTTTGTCTAGTTTATTTTTTAAAAGCAAAAACACAACACACACTCACATACACACAAATTAAGAAGCGGAAAGTTACTGCAGTGCAGCATTAGATTTTTGGTACAAGCATGAGCTGTGAGTAAACAAAACAAGTTTACAAAAAGCCCTTTAGAAATTCTTGTAAATTCGCATACAACAAAACAAAATTGTATTTAATTTTACATGTGGGTCAGTATAATACTTAATGCCCTGTTACTGCTGTTTCTCATATAAAATATTTGTTTGTAAGTCCCGACAGTAGGTAAAAATACGAAAGTTGTTAAACAATTTTACAAAGAAAGAAAACTTAAAAAAAGGTACAAATAGTTTTTAATAAGTTTTCTTTTAAAAAAATTGTCTCTTGCCTTTTTTTTATGTTAATAGAAAAAAACTTCTAGTCACCAGTTCAAGATTAATTAAGAAACGCTTTAATATTCCTTTCTGTTACTGGAAAACGCACGTAGAATTTTTAAAGGATTTTCACTTGCTTTTCATTACATATTAGTCCTGTAACTTGTTGTTTTTGTTAATTTTCAATAACTGGGAGAAGAGCTGTAAGCATTACACATATCATAAGCACATAACGTATAATTCATACTTCAACATACTTGTATTAAATAATGCAACCCATTAGAATAACAAAATTTGTGTCACTATCATAAAATTACAGCATTCATAGCAGTGACAATTGACACCTTCTCTGATTACATCTGCAATATAATCTACTTTGGCAACATTCATAGGCAAAGATTTTTAGAAGAACTCATAAACTTCTTATTAGAAGGACATATGTATGTTTGTACACCTTATTTGTGTAATGAACAGTTGTATTGGGACTGGTCCCTTTATTGTCACATGCATAATTAATGGAGGGGTAGCTAAGACTTTGTTTGCAAAATTAACCTTTGTATACCACAACGACACTTTAGTGTCTTTGGCAATTACTTTGTATGGTATACGGGTCAATGTAGGTATGTGCGTAAAAACACAAATATGTATTTTCATCATAGTAACAAAAGACAAAAACAGGAAACTATAATAACAAACAAGTAAGGAAAACCCATGAAATGTGTCATTTTATAATTCATTTTTTTAATTTTATTATAACCTTTTAGTGTTTATTTTTTATGTTTCTGTTTTAAATTGTTTAATTAAAACAAAAAAAACTTGTAATATTGAAAAATTGTACGCACTACCAATTTATATCAATACAAAACCCATTTCTCCTATAAAATTTCTTATTTGAAATTTAGTTTTTCCAATTTTCAGAGTAGAACATATTTGCTTATTTTTATTTTTTTATGTAGGTAGAAACCAAAGTTAATGGTTTAATTTCGAGTAACGAAAAGAAAATTCACAAATTTAAGAGATGAAAGGACATCAGGACGTATAAAAGTTTTTTCAACTTCATTATTCATACGCCAGGAGGCACTCAATGAGAAAAGATTCAATCAGTAATGAAAATGTTAATATATTTAAAAAAACAGTCGCGCAGTACCATTTCAAGTAGTCGTTAATTACTAAAAAAAAATATTTCATAATAAATAGATAATAATAGATTTTATGTAACAATTTTGATTTCATTAAAATTATTTGCAAGCTGGTTTGGCATACACTAATAAGAAATATAAATTATATATAAAAAAAATCCAGTTCAAAATTTTTTTTTTTAAATTTTTGTAATATTTAAATATTTTACCGTCTTTTTTAGCTAAAGTTGCTATTTATTTAGCTATTTAGAATGTCAAACCAAATCTCACACATTGTTTTCAATTAAAAATCATTAATTTTAAAATTTCATTTCGATTTATTGCATAGGAAAGATAAAAATATATATTTTAAAAGATTTTTGTTTTGTAATTAGTTAAACGAAAGTAGTACTTGTGTTATTATTATTTAAGCTTAAAAAAATGAAGTTATCGTAAACTCATTCAAGCAATATTAAAATTCAATAAACTAAATTCAGGAGGAAAATTCTAGGATATTGTGATATTAAATTTTATCTCTATCAACTTTAAATAACTTTATTCAAGCAAAAACTATATAACATTAGTTAAACTTTATTTCACTATTTTTGATATTATAAACACAATAAAGTTTTATTTAAATATTTTATACCAAATAACATATTAATTTTCCAATTTGTTTGCTAAAAAAGCAACAAATGATGTCATACATATGAAATAAATTAAAGAAAAACTTTAAAGTATTTTTTTTTTAAATAAAGTCTCCTTTTTATTTCATATTTTCTTTAAGACTTTACATAAATTTAAATATGCCATTATTTGTTTTGTTATCATATTGTTTTGTATAAACAAAAATAAACAAGCAAAAAAAAGTATGTTCAACATCAGCATAAACATGCAAAAAACAACTTCTATACAACAGACAAGTTTGTCAAGAAAAAGAAGGGAAAGACAGACAATTCAAGCAGTTTTTCTTAACATATTTTTTACTTTAGCATACCTTTAGGGTGGTGGAATAACAGTAAATATAAAAATAAAAAATTAAAAAAAAACCATTTAAATAAAAAAAAAATAACAGAAACAACAACAAGTAGAACTGGAAATGAAAAACACATCAAAAGCAAAAGAGTTTTTACGAAAATATTTTAAAGAAAACGGCCATGAAAAAAATAAATACAAATATTTGTAAATGTACACACATGAAGGTTTTATATTCGTTTGCAAGTATAGTACTGCACTAACATAAACAAGTATACGTATACTACATATACATATATAGTTACATGCATGTGTGTGTATACATAACATAGAGTAAATTTTGCCAACAACAAAACAAATTTTTTTAAGTAACAACATCCGTTAAAAGTAAACAAAACTGTTGCCCTGCTCACTCCATCTTTTAACATTGGGTGTCTGAGATTTACCAAAAATATTTTTATATGGAAAAAAGCTTTTTGGAAATGAATAAAACTAAAAGTATTAATAAACACTTATGAATGCGAGATTAAAGTCGAAATATGAAAAATATTTTAATTTTATTCACTCTGTTTTTAATATTCGGGTGCTAAACATAAACTCATATAAAACGATACAGTATTTTACAAATTCCTGATTAATAAAGATATATTATTTAAAATATTAATATGTACATATATGCATGCGTTTGGATTTAAATGTATATGTGCAGTAATAATATAAATAATCTGAAAAACACATACATATTCTTGAGGAAAAATATTTGAGCCATAAGTAAAAAGCACTTTATTTTAAGCTGACTTAGATATTTCCCCAAAATCTAAAATTCTTTTTCTTTTATTTTATGCATTTTTATTATGTACATATGTACATACGTATGTATGTTTAATTAAATTAAAGAAATAAAAGTAAGTAGCATTTAAGTACTTACTTTCATATAAAAGTAAATGTAATTGGAAAATAAATTAAAAATATTATTTGAACGTCAATACATAAATGTACATATGTTTGTGTGAATATTGAACGAAAAAATTTTTATTATAAACAATAAAGTTTCATAATAAATTTAGCAAAATGTTCAAAGCCTTATTTGACATGAGTTTTTCTTTCTTTTTATTTAACTGTTTTTGGTTTTAAGTAAACACAACTACACATGTAGTCATGGCTCATCAAAAATGTTTAATCAAACACATGTATGTTTGTCTAAAAACAGCAGCAGCTAGAAACACAGATGATTATGACGATGATTCATCATTAAAATAAGAAAACGAAAAGCATAAATTCAAAAAAAAGGAAATTCTTTTCATTCTTCTTCATCTGGTTTGTCATTCGGATTAGAGTGGTAAGAAACATAAAATATTTTTGTACATTTTTTGTTTTAAATTATTAAATCTTCTTTTGTTTATTTATTTCTTGATGTTTTTCATCCCTTTTTTCCAACTTACCATAGTTGGCAACACTTTCTGGACATTGTTTTGCATTTTAAATAACAAATATGCCCTAAAGCTTTAATATTTTTTAAAACAACAACAGCAGTGGGACAGCAAAACTGCAACATAAACACTTTTAAATGTTGAAAGATATTTCTTGTTTTGTTTGTTTAAAAACATTAATTTTATCTTACCGCATTACAACAAAATATTTTTATTTCTAAATACATATTTACATACATACATACATACGAATATTTCTTTATAAAAATGGGGAAATGTGTAGGTATATATGTATTTGTAATGTGTAGATGTCTATGTATTTGCATAAATTTTAATGGTGCAATACACTTAAGGCATTAAAAAATCATGTGTAAATATTTTATTAAAAAAGGGTAAAATATAAAATATTAATATAAATTAAGTTTGTCGCTTTTCGTTAAAGATTAACAGTAAATGATTTATGTTAACTACATAATACTTACATACATACATATGAGCACAGAAGTATTAAATATATAGTGCTGAGGTAGTAAATTTTTTTTTATAATTTACACATGTGTATGTACTTAAACATACGACACGTATCAGCACATGTACATCCACACACATTTATACACACGTACATACATATATACAAATGTAAGTAAATGGGTTTACCAGCTTATCTTTTTTCAAAAACATTTGTCATTTTACAGCAACGCTTGGTGTGCCTTTGCGTATTAGTATATGTGTTTGTGCATGTATATCTGAGTTTTTGTACGTGTATTTTAGAGGCCATATGTGCATATAGTTTTAAAGAATTTTCATATTTGTGTGTTGTTCGTTTATTTACACACTTCTGCTTAAAAGTGTGTAAGTATTTTAATGTCAAAGAATTTGATTTTCTTATCCTCCCTCTGGTTTGTTTTCTTCTTCTTTTAATTATTTATTTTTCTTTACCAAATGTGCGGGATTAAGAATTGTTTTTGAAGTTTTGCCCATAGCCTCTTGTTTTTGTTGTGTCTACATATATTCATATATGTATGTATGTTAGTATGTACACATATTAGGCATAATTTTTTAAAAGACTTAAGAACTTTAACTAAATAATATTTAAAAAATATCATTAAAATTGAAATATTTTTAGACAAAAATAAAATTTTTATAAAAGCTTCAAAAATTATGAAGTTTGCTTTTAATTTTAATCAAAATGTTTTTGTTTTAATTGATCACAAGTTTAAAGAAAGCGCCATTTTCCATCAAAAAATTTTAAAAAAATGAAAAATTGTTAGCATTTTTTTTTTTATTCCTTTTTGGTGTTTTTTTCCGCCCCATTTGTTGTTTTTTTCCATTTAACAAATTTGAATAAAAACTTTAATTAAGAGACACAAAAGCAATTGCGTTAGAAAGGCATCAATATGAAAACTATTGGAAATGAAAGTGAAAATGTAATTGTTTAAGAAACGTTTACCTAAATTTTAAATACTTTTTTTCATCAAAACAAGAAGCAGAAAAATTAAAGTCCCAAATTTAATATAAAATCAAAAAATATGAGGAAGATAAAAAAAATACTTTAAGTATAAATAAGGTGGCTTAAAATCTACTTAATATTAAATACCTTTAGAAATAGAATTAAAAATACTAATATTTACTCAGACTCACACATTAACACGTACGATTAATTCAGTATCCCCTCAACCTAAAACAACGACAAACTTACTTTAAAAAAAATAACTGTTTAATTTTTTCGTGTTTTTTCTAATGTCCTGCATACGAGTTCTGATGGTAATTTTAATTATTCTTTCATAGGGCTGCTTTAATTTTCTTTTTGTAGCAACATGTAATGGCTAGTCGATCCAACATTGTTAAGCTCTATTACAACAGTATATACTACATGCCCCAGCTGGGCTTATAAACAAATGACATACATATGTTGCTCATAAGAACTTTTAAATTGTGTTTTAAGTTGTTTAATGTTTATAATAACTCCTGAAGCACCAATGCGCGTTTGCACCAAAGCAAACAAAGGATTTAGTTTATTAATGGTTATCGCTTTACCCAAAATGTCTTAGAAAACATATATCTATAAAAAAAACAGGATGACATTTTAAGGAGGAGTAACAAAAACATTTTTTCTGCCTAATGGAAATACAAACATACTTATAAATGTTTGTATTTATATGAAAAAGATAATCTCTTCATATGTTTGTTAAAATATCTATGGATTTATGTACGAGTAAATACATACTTACAAATGTATGTCCGTTTGTGTTGTAGACGAATTTTTGCTGGCATTGGCCTGTTGCTTCTATGCGTGACCAAGCGGAAAATCAAATTCATTCTCGTTAGCTTTATTATCTTAAATAGCTCATCATTATCCATTTATCCTTCTTATCGACACCATTAATATTTTAGTTGTTTTCATCGTCACCATCATCTTCATTTTTATCATGATTGTTGTATGACCTCATTTTCAGATTTTATTCGTTTTGATTACATTAAATTTTCCCTTCATTTCCGATTACTTTTGCTTTAAGTGTTTCTCATTTGTTAAATCATGTTCAATAATGAAGTGTCATTGTGTTTCAATCAATAGACAGGCTGTTTGTTTTTCAAGTGAGAAATTATAAATATTTACCAATTTCAGTATAATTTTATTTTAGTTCGATAAATCTTCACTTTTTCATTGATGGTATTTCTTTGTCTTAAAAATACATTACTTTGCAAACTTTTACCTTTAAACAACTTTGTCTTTCTTTTTTGCAAGAATCTGTCTTAAGCATGAGTAAAAAGGAAATTTACATAAGTTTGTTATTTCTCTTTTTGATTTTAGAAAATATTTGGGACCATAAAGGATATTTATTTTAAAATTTTATTCATAAAGTATTCAATTTACAATTTTTTTTTGTAGATCGTATGTATAAGTACATATATCAGCTATAATACTATTGACAAATCAAAATAATCTGCTTATTAATGACTTAAAAAAAGGCAAAGAATAACAAGCTTTTCCAGCTTTTAGATTTGTTTCTTACATTTAAAAAAACATTCTTACCCAATTACAAATTTGGAGAAAAAAATTTATTTCGTTAAAAAAGAATTAGTTTTCTTAGTAACCTTTTTGGGGCTAAACTCTTGCTTTTGATAGCGATTGAAATTTTATTCGAACGTACGAATTTTCTTTGCTCTGGGTATATGGGCTCAGGTTGGAATTATTTAGATTTCGATAGCAATCAAATGCGATATACCTAAAGCAAAACTTTGTCAATAATAATTTTTATAATTTTGATATTTGATAAAATCAGCAAATAAAAATAAAATTACTATCTAAGAACAACTTGCAAGTAAAGAGTACGTTTTATTCTTTTTAGCCGAATGTTGAATTTTTTCTTGTCAATTATTTTGTTATATCCCTCCCATATAATATTTGGTTGCTATTTTCAACTTCATTTCATACTTTATTTGTGTTGCTTCTATAGAAAAACAAATTATCTTTTTTTATTTAGTACTTTTCTGTTGTTTATCTTGTGCAAGTCAGGTTAAATTTTCTGTTTGTAATTGTTATCACTTAAGTGTGTGTGTATGTGTGTGTGTATATGGATAATATCCTTTAAATTGAATTTGGCAAATATAAGCCTTTAATTCAATATTCTAAATGTGGCTAAAAACAATTTTGGAAGAGATTTTGCACAACAGTGATATATATAATCAACTTAAGTATGTTATATTTACATACATACGTTAGTTGAAAAAATATTTTAAATTGAAAAGTCTAAAGCCTAAATCATAATACATAAAAATACTTTAACCTTTGCACCCCATACAACATTTGGTTTTTTGTATTTAAAACATAACATAGTTTTTAACCCAGCAACCAGAGTAAATATTTCTAAAGGTTTGAGCTGCGCTGAATTCAAATAAAGAATATTTGCGAAATTAAATCAGTGCGAGTTCAGCTTTCTTCATAAAAATGGTTATGTCGTCTAGAAGTCCTACTTATTGGCTTTGCCATATCTTGTTTCTTGTTTGAAATATAACGACAAACACAGGATCACGACAAAAAAATTTACTTCATTTATGTTTTTGTTTTTTAATGTATTTTTAATAATCTACAAGTTTTTTTCAATGAATAGCAAAATAAACGCGAAATCTAGCAAAAAAAAAACTATGGATATAGCCAAAACACAGGTTTTTGGGGATCAGATTCGGATTCAAAACAGATTCGGCTCAAACATTTAGAAAAGCATATTCTGGTTCCAGGGTTTCGTTTTTTTTCAAATTTGAAATTGAAAATCATAAATCTAACCTGGATGGTTTTCGGTCGTGCGAAGGTTAAATACGAATTTAAGTTTGTTTGACATTCATCAATATTATCTGAATTTGTTATAACATATTTTTTTTACCTTCTTATCTTTACATGTCAATTATTTTTTTTTCACCTTTATATCTTTTACTCAATACAAAAGTGCGTATTTTATAAAAAAAAAAACAAGATTTAATCACATCCATTCAGGATTTTTTTTTTTTGTATGCCATCCCTTAAATACACCCGTTAAAATGTTTTCTTGAAGAAAAGATTTTCATAACATAATGGTTTAAGAGAAAAATTTTAAATTTATTTTCTTTAAATAAAATCTTACCTAATGATTTTAACACAAAAAAGTAACGCTTGAATACATACATACATACATATAATATCTTTAGTTCAAAGGCACAAGTTTTAAAACTCTTCTATATGTACAACTACAATAGATCGACTTCCTGTACCCCTTTCTTCTTATTTCTCTTTATACATATAAATGTATGTATGCATGTGTCAAGGTGCTTGTGTGTTTTCTTTCACGCAATTTTCCTGGGTATTGTTTGAATTCTATAATTTATTTCTTTTGGTTTCAGCATCAATATCAATCACCTGAGACCTTTTTCGTGCGTAAAAGTATTGTTGTGGGTTTTTCCATTATTGTTGTGTTAGTAAATTTGTTGTTATTGCTTGTCTTTTACAACGCAGAGATTGAGGAAAGATTTTCAATTAAATTTTTAAAGTAAATTCAGTACAAATCACAAATAAAACGATTGTAGTAGGTCAAGACCGACCATTTTATAAGTCACATCTAAATATATATTTTACAAAACTATTTAGGCTCCATGTCTTAAAATTGCAATTCCGACGTCCCCAGTCAAAGGTTTATTGTAAACGGACCTTGTAATAAGTTTTATTTTAATTCTTTTATTTTTAAGTTTTTAACTTTAAAAATTGAACTTCATTTTTACGGTAATTATTATGCAGAAATAAGGGTTCGATTTGCGTCAATAATTGGGACCAAAGAAATGTGATGCAAACCAAAATATGATTTTCCTATTACTGTAGCTGAGAAAATTGATTTTTTATATATTTTGTTCAATCTTAGCAGCCGTAACCCCAGATTTAAGACGTTGATAAATGTAAAATTTTTATTCCAAACTTATTTGCTTTTTTGACTAATTATTGAAAAATATTTTAATAATTTAAAACAACTAACGATCTTCAACTTGTAACCAGCAGACCATCTACATTCTAACTGTTTAAGGTTTGTATACGCCGCAAAAAATTGTTTAACCGGAGTATTAGAGTTTATATGGTCCAACCTTTGTAGACTTCAGTTGGGAAATTTTAATTTTGCCTAAACTTATGTGTTGCAAATTTTAATGTGATACTTACATTTTGAACGTTTTTATGAGCGCTAAAATGATTTTCGGAATTAGTCTTTTTAGTCAGAAGCTGCAACCAGTAATAGACAAACCGATCGATAATGATGAAATTCAGTTATAAGTCGCGGTATTTTTAATATTAAACTTCTTTCTATTCAACTAAAATTCAATTTTAATATTGTCCCTCATATATAGGGGGCTAACATCACTTATTGGACTTAGCAATTATTTCTAAAATAACTATTTCCCCACAAGCTACTAATACTCTGCGCACCTGAAATGTTATAGGTTAAAAACTGTGCTACGAATAGAGTAACTGTTTAATCTAATACATTTACAAATTTCTCACAAACATTAACCCTTTCCGCCTACTTTTATGAATACATACATGTATTGTATTAAAATGTTGTGGTTTTTATTCATAAGAAAAGGAAAATAATGAAAGGATTTAAAGGATTTAAGTTAGAAAATCTTGGAAAAAGCAAGTTATTTAGCTTAACCTCTTTTTGAAATCATTTTTTTTTCTTTCCTAAATATGAAAACAGAAGCATAAAAAATACTTAGAGGTCTGTCAGAACATTCATATATACTTACATACATAAATATGTACATATATGAATAACAAAGAAAACTTAAACAAAATATATTTTCATACAAAAATGTTTATATTTATATAAAAAATTATACAAATGCAAATTAAAATTAAAAGATTGATAGAAACGTACAAAAAAAATACTTATTTTACTTTTATAAATATAAATATTTCAAGTTTCATATAATTTTAAACAAAAAAAATTAATTAAACATAAAGCGCTAAAACAATTTACTGAATTTTTGACATCATGTTTCTTCCTATAAAACAACTATAAAAAATACGCTGCTGGTTTTTGCTTGTTTTTATTTTTACGAAAAAGAAAAAAAATCTTTTTCTTTAAATCAACAAATACGAGAAAAATTATTGATTCATGGTTTATTTAAGTACTAGAATATTATATCGATAATTGATTTTATTGATACTGCAAATTATCTTTAAATTTAAATAATAATTTTTAATGAAATACTTTTTCCAAGAGACTCCATCCTTGTTTGCCTTGTTTTTATTTATATATAAAATTTTGTTTAAACAAATCAAATCAATATCAATTCGACAAAGAAAAGAAACAATGAAATTGAGCAAAAAAATATTATTAAAATTAAAAATGATTTGAAATTTCAAATGTTTTTCTTTTTTATATCAACAACCAATATTGGGTGTGTGAAATTGTACAAATAGTTGTTGTGTTTTTTTTTTTGTTTATAAAATCTCAATATATAAAATTTGTTTATACAATTTATAGGTTGTATCAGCAATCAACTTAAAATCAAATGAAAATAAACAACAATAATAGACAAAAGAGAAACTGAAATGCAGAAACAAAAAACTCACAAATACGAAACGAAGACACAAATACAAAAAATTTAAAATAAAATTTAATAAGTTGCAGATATTTATACTTAATATTTATTGGTTATTTTAAATTTTTTTGCTAAATACAAAAAACGCACAGATATATGTTCTTAAAACTATCCCTTTTCTAAATTCTGACCACACCCAAGAAGACATTGATTAATAAGTATAAAAGAAACTGTTAACTTTTAATTGCAAATTCAAAGAAAACCTTTAGCAAGAATTTTAATGTAAAGCTTAAAATTACGAAGAATTTAAATAAATATCACGTGTGTAAGCGTTAGTGCCTGTTAAGAGAGAAAAGTGATGGTACGATTTGGGATACTCAGAAAAAATATATATTTAAATAATATCTGATACAAAAAACAGAGCGGGTTATTTTTTTTGTTTTAACTTGACATTATTTTACATATATTTTTTGGTTCCAGTTTAAAAAAAAACACAAACAATGAAACAAAAATCAGGAAAAATTTAATTATTGTTTTCTTATAAATTTTTCTAAATTGATTTCTTATTAAACCAGTAATGGTATATCTAAATGTACCCCCTACACCACCACAGATAGTACGAATATTGTGCGTTCGTGCTGATGTTTGTAACGTCAAAAAAATTCACACTCTAATTTGTTATTATACCGCTCAGCTACTAATAACTTTTGATTTATTTTGAGCAACTGCCAATAGCATTAAATTTTCAGCAGGTATTTACCTAAATGTGTCACAGATTAATGGGGTTTTCAACTAGTACTTTTTCTATTTCATTCTTACAAAGTTTGAATAATAAACACACGTTCCCTTTGTTTAATGGATGCCACTGTGCAGCTTCGATCTATTTTTAACTTAAACAATTAACATTTCATTGCAGATACCCACAGTATAAATTTTAAAAATATCGGTTCAGCCTTTAAAAAGCTTAAGGGCGAAATTTACTTGCATTAGTCATCCATTTGTAAACTAAAATGGAAGCCATTGTTTAACAAAATCTTCATATTTACAGTGCTTGGTTTAATTAAAAATTTTAATACGGTAACCCTATCAATTTATTCAATTTTAATATCGCTACATTGCATAGAGCATACTTTTAGATAACACGTATCAGCTGTTGCTGAACTAATAGTTAACAATTGGCTTTTGATGGCTTAACTAATGGTAAAATAAGAGCTGTGAATAAAATATATCCTTTAGTAAACTAATGAGAGAGAATTCGGGCATAAGTATTAAAAAAACATATTCACATATGTACATTTGTACGTGCAAGCTTTAACACGAATAAAAAACCAAATGAACAAAGCAATAAAAACAACAATTACAGCAAGTTTTGTTCTGCTTTTAACTGACACGGAAGCATGAAAAAGCAAGAGTTAATTAATTTCTCGTACTTTTAGAGTTGAATTGTTTTTGTATTTTATTGTTATTTTTTATTTCTCGAATGCGCTTTCTTTTATGTTATAAAGATAAAATCAATGGGGTTTTGCGTTATTTTTATTGAAAACTTTTTTTTTTTTGTTATTTTTTGTAAAGTGTTTAATGTACTTGTAAGTTTATTAATAAATAAAAAGCATTAAGCGCACCGTGGAACTTAAGACTTAGAATATTTTTAAAACATTTAGAAAAAAATGCAGAAAAATAGAACATGTACATACATACATATATGCATTTTTAAAGTTAGAAGCGTAAAAAGTTGCAAGCAATAAATAAACGAAACGCAATCTTCATACATCTGTGTTCTTAATAGACAAATGGAAGTTGATTTATTTTTAAGTTTAATGGACACAAAAAATATATAAAAACCATACACCCATAAAAACATGCACATACAAGAAAAAGTCACAAGGATAAAACGATGATGATAAAATATTTATAAAATAATGCACCAAAGTCAGGCATCATTGAAGCACACACATACATTTTCACATATACAGTATAAGTAGAATCAGAATGATTGGTTGGATGGTTGGTTGAATCCACAAACTGATGTATGATGATTTGTTAAGCAAATGCAGTTTAGCATAAGATAGTTTTAGTTTTGCTTTTCAAGTCATGCGATTTATTACATAAATATGTAAATACATACAGATTATATGGATATATGTATGAATGTTTATTTTCAACATTTTCCTTTTGCATTTCTGATTTTAGAAATTTACCTGACGAACAATATATTAATACAAATATATGTAAATATTTAAAATCAATCAAACTCTTTTTTTTTGTGAACTTTATAACATATCGTTTTATATTTTTTTCAAGTATCAACGGAAATTTATGTAGTTTAGCAAGAATGAAAAGGAAGGGAAAGGACATATACATACTTACATTGACATCTGCCACAAAAGCATTTGTTTAGCAATGACATTGTCAAATGTGCCATATAAAGCCATATGTATGCGTATGTAGGGTAATTTTTGTTAAAGACATAAAGAAAACACCAAATGTAATAAATAAACAATTTTTGCGATAGCAAGTCCCCACAGTATAAATCAACTTACATCCCAAATTTATATACAGTTTCTTATTTTTCTCTTAGTTTGCAACATTTTTCAGTTGGCTTACTATTACATACATATCTTTGTAAGTTCCAAGATCATTTAAGATTTCATAGATATGTTTTTATATGGTTAATTACTTTTTCTTAAAATTAAACGAACTCTAATAAAGCCGGCAGTAATAAATAACTCCCAATGCAATAACTTCAAAAATTAGCCTACGGTTGAATTAAAGTTAAACAAGTCCCAACAAAGAAAATGCAAAAACAGTCCATGATAAACAATTATATTTATCTTTTTTACTGACAAAAAAATACAAGGTTTAGGCTAAAAAAAATATGTGATAACCACTTCTAGATGCATAAGGATACATTTTTATCTTATCAGTCAGTATTCGCATGTATGTAAAAAGGTTTTGTTAACGAAAAGTTTGTTTTTTATTG
>NDXZ01024035.1:6925-23804 GCA_003055125.1 Paykullia maculata | reverse complement strand
TACGTCTGTTGAAATCAAGTTTTCTCAGCCCCCCGATCTTGTACGGACGCGTTTTCGTATCAAACAATCAGAAATTCTTCTGAGATGTTTGCTATTTTGTGTTTAAGATTTAAAAATTATTTTTGATTACAGTTGGCAAGATGTCAAGGGTTAAAAAATTTAATTAAATTTTTTTTTTTTTTTATAAATAAATAATTTTTTAAAAAAAATGTTTTGGGAATATATTTTTAAAAAAATATCACCAAATTTTTTAATAGCTTTTTTACAAAAAGCTATTTATATGGTCTAAGTACCATGATATTTTCAGAATGGTGTCTCTAGTTTTCGAGATATTAAAAAAATGAAGATGCATGTTTTTATTACTTTTTCATACAAACTTCATTGGCTTCGTCACAACACCCTTTTTTTAAAAAGTTGCCAAAGCTAGATGGGAACATATAAAAAATGCGAAACAGAGCTTCCAGTAGAAATGAATGAAGGTATTTTTTGTACACCTTTGTGTTTTTTTGAACTCTGTAATTTACCTAACACCGATAATCCAATAACAATTGCAAAGGTTTTTAATGCAATTTTTGAAAGAACTCAAATCGTGACGCACGCTACATAAATTAATATGCTAATATTTTTTTTTATTGTGAAAATTTTGATTTGATTTGATCAGAACATGAACTTGATTTAAAAATATAGAAAACTTTGTTTATTCTACTCACAATATAAAAAAAAACTTATTTTCCGTGACGCACGCTATAACGCATGAACCTGACATTTCATACCTAATTTCAATCTTTCCAAAACAGTAAACAAAAAAAATGTTTATTAAAATTAAAGAGAATTAAATGAATAAAAATATGACCTTTGATCGGCCCATCTATATTAACACTAAAGTAATGATATGATCACCTGAAAAAATGTTCATATCTTGTATAATTTTAAGAGACCTGAGGTAGGGTAGGATTTGGTAATCATTTTTCTATTAATGGTCATCGAAATAAATTTATTTCTTTTTATATATAAAATTAAACATTTAGTCTAATATTTTTTATGGTTTGTTATTAGATTTCAAGCTGTCTATATGCTGCACTGGTTCACTGGTTGCTTAGATCATCAGATCACCAGTAGACTTTGAAATTAATTTCTTGAAAAAATTCAAAAAATGTGAATGCACCCAGTGAAATGCTGCATATAGACAGCTAAAAATTAACAACAAACCATAAAAAATTTAAACAATAATGTCAATACGACAAATAAATATGTTCTTGCTATTTATTCTAATATGTAATTGAAAAAAAAATTGATTTAGATTAATTTGAAAATTTTTTTCTTGGTAGACTTTGGTAAATTTTTGCTTTCTGGGATTTGTCCATATGTATGTACATATGTAGCAAAAATAATTTGAAGAATACATTCACACATATTACGTTTCTACGGGGTTTATGACGGTGAAGTAATCAGTAATCTTATTCTGATAAAGCCTCTTATCCGAATGCGATTTTACGATATCCGACAATTGACATACAAGAAGTAAAAGTGATGTTAGAAAAACAAACAGAGAAAAAAAAAATAAAAACAAAAATGACTCCAAAAAAAAAAAACACTTACTGAAAGTTGCTGAATTTTTCCATGTACTGAGATTCTTTTAGAATTTTATAAACAAACTGCTAAACCTAACTTTTGATTCGATCGTAATTTAAAAACGACTTGTAAATTATTATTTTTTATAATTTTTTGCAACTGCCTACTCACACTTAACTTAAAAAGTGACGCTGAAATTATTTGAAATAAAACAGGATTATATTCATAGGAGACTAGTAAAACCAAGTAAGAGCGCTATATTCGGCTGAATACAGCCTTATATACCCTTCATATGTGTATTTTTGTGTAAAAAATTTTTTTTTTTGCTCTTATCTCGAAAAAATGTTTTTGCTTATATATTGGAAATTTTTTTTCTTTTGAAATTCCCCAAAAGGCATGTCTTACGCACAAATATAATAGTTTTTGTGTAAAAAAAAAAAAATTGGCAGTCGACTTTTTTGGCTTATATCTCGGTCAGTTTTTAAACGATTTTACTGGTTTTCAATAGCAAGAATTTCGGGGATTTTTTGATACCAGTAACGGGTTCGCACGACATTGGGGGGCTGAGAAAATTTGATTTCAACAGACAGACGGACATGGCTAAATCGACTTTCCTATTTATAAGAACCCTGAATATATATACTTAATGGGGTCGCAAATGAATATTGTAGAAATAACAAACGGAATGACAAACTTATATGTTGTCACCTTGTCACCTCTGGTGAAGGGTATAAAAAGTGCAGTTACTTTTATATCTACATATTTCTTTATACCTATAAGGGATTGAAAAAAATTGAAAACTTATTGAAAATTTATTGTACCGTATATCATTGTAATGCGGGTATGTATGTATGTACATATGTATGTTTCAAACTGAAAACAATCGGTTGTACAGTTTTGAAGTCAAGAGTGCTTAATCATGTGATTTTTATACATTTTATATTGAATACTTGAAGAATTTACAAAAAACAAACGTATTAACAATATACATACATACATATCGCTCATTTATAAGAAGAACGTCATAACTCAAAAAAACTAGTTTTGCAGAAAATGAGTTTAAAGTTTTCAATTTACATACAACTCAGTGGAAATATTAAAAAGTTTTCTTCTATCAAGAGGTGAGTTTAAACGTGATTTGCATGCATTTTTTACACAATATAAAGCATGATATAGTGAACAATTCTGCATCATTAACTCCAAAATTAAATTTTTGAGTTATGACGTTCTTCTAGTAAATCAGCGATATGCACATACATGCAGGGTGACAGCCCAAATTTTTTTAATTTCAAAGTGCTCGTGTCGGAATATAATGACACTAGGTTTAGAACTTCAGTGTTGAAAATTAAAGCCAAATCGGAAAACGCGTTCTGAAAGCGCATCGAGGTCAAAGGTCAGATATATGCAAATTTTGCCATTTACATATATGAAGTAAATTTGTGAAACTCGTTAACTTTCAACATTATTTTACAAAATGTGTACATATATTTAATTTAATAAAAATTTAAAAAATAAACTAAGATAAAGAAAAATTTCAAATTTCTTTGCTAATTCAAAAATTCAGTTGAAATTCAGGTAACTCAAATAAAATTGACTTTGTATATAAGTTTTTAAAAAAATCTTCTTTATTGGCTTTAAAGCGTGACATTAGTTTTTATTTCATTAAATATTGCATGTGGATGGCCTGTCTACAGTGGTACATAGATACATATATTATTTTTTAATTTATTCTTGAATAGTAGTACAAGTAGTATTTTATTTTATTTTCATTATTTCTTATTGTTTTACATTATTTATTATTATTGTATAGAAAAATAAATATTTTTTTATATAAATAAATATTTAAATATATACATACATATTTACATATATATATATATATATATATATATATATATATATATATATATATATAAAATATATATATATATATAAATGCATACATATATACTATAAAATACAAATATGTATGCATGTATGTATACTTAAATACGATTATGTGTTGCAAAAAAGTCATTTGATATTTTCTTAAAAGGGTGGAAAAACTTCTATTTAGCAAAAATTAAACAGAAACTAATTTTCTAATTTACTTAAATGTAAATATGTATTATTTAAACATGTATAATAATTATAATAATAATAATAATAGTTTTAATTATTTTATTTGTCCGAGCGTACGCTGATGTTAAAAAAGTAAATACATATGTATGTTACTTCTCAAGCAATGTTTAAAATAAAGAAAAAATTGTCAAAATAAAAATTCATTTTAAAGAAATTATCTAAATTCTTAATTGGAGTTTAAAATTTCGAATTTGTGCACCAGTGAAAATTTTTTAAAAATCATTTTTACAGTGATTTTGTTATGACTTCAGTGGTGCCAAATTTATTTCACTTGTTTCGAAAAAGCAACTTTGTTTCTCAGTCAAAATTTTCCAGAACTACTTTATGTACATATATAGAGGTTTGTAATATAACATATATATGTACATACATGCATACATATACATGTACATATATGTACATATGTATGTATGTATATGGACATAATTTTGACTTAATCTGTACTTAATCAACAATGATTTCAAATACTGTTGTAATAGCGATTATTATTTATGTATTTATGTATACATACATACATACAAGTGTATATTTAGTTTGTAATAGTAAATTATAATAATTTAAAAAATATGATTAATTATTAAATAAAAAGCACTAATTATATATTTTCTAATATTGAAATATGAAAATGTTGAAACATTTAGTTGTAAGTATTAGCAATCAAGTTTTAATTTCTAAAATATTTGTTTTATGCTTTTGATTTGCATTTACATATGTATGTATGTATATAGTATCTTTCTTATATAAATATAAATTATGTTTTACAGGGTACTCTGAATTAAGGTAATGAGTTATACTTTAGTAAGGCACTAGTTACACGTTAATCTATCTTTAAATATAAAATATTTATTTTATAAATACATTTTGAGTTTAAATATACATATATTTATCATTTTAAAATTTATATTTGTATATAAGTTTCTCTTTTAACGTGTAACTACTGACTATGCTTTTTTTATTTATTTTCCATTTGTTTATTTAAAGCTTTTTATGAAGCAAAGGTTATGTCTTCTTTTTTATTAATATTTTGTTTTTATTTTATTATTTAATAAAATATAACTACTGCCGATGATAATACTGCTACAACTACTCATTTAAGAAATAAATAAGAGATACATTTCCAATTTATGATTTTTCAAAACATTGATAAATTAATTTTTTTTTTTTTTAAATACAAACAATTAAAGCTTAAATGTGATTTCAGTTGAACACTTAAGAGGATGGAAAGCGAATATAAATTAATTCAGGTATTTTTGCATCCAATAAATCTTTGGAACATGAAATTGGGTTTTATTTATTGTGTGTTGTGTATGTTTAAACGCAATTGTATTCTTTATCTATCTTCTACATAAATATATAAAATCGGCGAGTTTATTAATAACACATGTTGAGTTAAAATTTTAACCATACCCAATAAGCATTTTAGTTGTAATTCAAGTGTAAAACTAGTCGAATTTCAGCCACAAATTCAAATTTCAAATGTTGAAATACATTTAAATTCAATAACATTCTCCAGTGAAAAGGAAACTGGAATTTGAGTGAAAAAATAAAGTTTAATTCAAGTTTAAATTATAGTGTAATTAAAGTCGAAAAAACAGTTGAATTCAAGTCGTATAAAGTAGTTTTCGTCACACCTTTTTATATTTAAAAGGCTGGACTCTATTACGACGGTATCTTAGTTATTTACCCTTCATCATGCCCCTTAAATTGGTTTTACATATTTTTATTTATTAATCTATTTTTTTTTTGTATACATACATACATACATATGTATGTATGTATGTATGTACATACCCTGCAGGAATCCTGGGGTCAAGTGTCTCCACGTCATTACTTTTGTCGACTATTGTGGTGACTTTTTGGTCTCCACGTCACCACTTTTGTCGTCTATTGTGGTGATATTGTCAACAAAGCGTCTATAATTTTTATTTTGCAAGTAAAAAATACCAAAAGTGTAGACTAAAATTACTAAAATATACTAGTGAATCACTGGTTCCAATGTCTACATATGGTCCAAAAGAACTTCCTAGTCAATAGTACCAATGTCAGTAGTGGATTTTCAATGACACGCACATGTTAAATGTCTAGAGAAAATAGCATTGGCTGGGGTATAATTGGTCAATAGTACTGGTGACAAAGTCAATAGTGAATCAGTACTGTTTCACTATTGACATTTCCTGCAGGGTACATACATATGTATGTATAAACATATTTTATTTGTACAATTTTCATTTTTTTTACTTGAAAAATACTTTCAAAAATTGTTTGAATTCAAGTTGAAGAGTTGAGTTCTTATTGGGTAGGTTCGGTCGAGCCTTGTGAGGGATTTTTTTAAATAGATGGTTGCATTTTAAGCTAAAATTTACATTTTAGTTTCAGGTATTCAAGGGAATATTTTTTTATTTTTAATGCAAATTTGTATTGTATGTATTGCGTCCAATAATACGAAAAGTGTTTTTTTCTTTTTGCATACGAATCGACTAGCATTTTAAATGTTTAAAACAAAGAAAATAGAAAAAAATGTAATTTCATGATAAATTTCAATCAAAAATGATTGAAATTAGCGACAGATACAAAGTATCGAAATATGAAAATTGCTCTTAATCCTTTTCGATAATTTCTTGGATGCAGGTTATTTCTTTGATGGCAGTTACTATACATAAAAGCGCTCTTGCCAATTTAATTAAACAAAAAATTTTAAAATAAAAATAAAAAATTTAAGTTCAATTTTTTTCCTTTTTCTATTCTTAAAATTTTTTATTTTATATTTTATTTTTAGTATAATTTATTTCAATTTATTTTAGTTATTTTTCGTGAATGTGTTATGGTTTTGTATGTTAAAAGTCTGCTTTTTTAATGCATATTACATAGATAATATATTTAATCACTTTGATTTAGTTTAGCATATAATTAAAATATTAATAATCAACAAACAACGCTTAAATTATACATACTTGAATTTTCGTTCGTTGTTTAAAAACTTTACAAGTATTTTTAATTAATGTTTTGGTCATAAATGTTTTGCTTAATTAACAATTAAATTAAATAATTAAATATTAAATATAATTATAACTACATATAATATTAAGCCTTTGTTTTAAATAAAAGAGTGAGGGAGAGCATATCATTCGTTCAAACCTTTCTTTGAGAATATCGGACATGACAAGAAGTTGTTGTGTTCTTTTAACTCTTTCATAGTTTGTTTAATTTGTTTTGAAACTATTTTATTTTCTTTTTTGGTATTTCGAAGGAAGTCTTTTTTTATTGTTATTTTAATATTTTATTTATTTAACCTATAAAATTGAATTCAGTTGTCATAATTTTATAATCATTAGAAAATATAACTTATCATTAACAATATAGAATTGAAACTAATATTTAATTTAATAAATGGTTGTTGTTGTTGTTGTTCGAAATAGGGAAAAGGCGCAAAATGGCAAAGTGAAGTGTCAGTGTGAAAAGGTATAAAAAGGCAATAAAATTAAAATGCAAACATATGTATATGTATATGTTTATGTATATTAATTCATATATACATATGTATGTATGTAGTTTGATATTACATATGTATATAAATACCGAGGAGGTGATAAATAGAAGACGTTTAACACAATGCATGAATCACAATGTACAGAAATACTTTTAGAAATGTAATGCTATTTATAAAGAAATATTTTTCTACTTTAACAATGTTATTTGCAAATAGTTACATACACATACACATCCATATACATATGGACATACATATACATATTTATATTTTCATCTAATACAATTACACTAAACATTTTTAACAAAATCATACATTAAGATTAATTAAAACATTAATTGTTATAATGATATTTAATGATTGCTTCCGATTGTGATTTTATTCATGTTATTGCTATTTGAGTATGAATTGGAGTTAATTTAATGCTGTTGTAAAAACGAGTATCTTACAAATGAAGTCTTCTCTTTACAAATACATATTTTGATATTTAAAGATTTGATGGTTTTGTCTTCATAATTTAATTGAATGGCAGTTTTTGAGTAAATATTTCTTCATCATTATTATTTTTTTGTTGTTCATGTACACAACTGTTGTTTTTTTAAATATAATTTTAATTTGTTGTTTTTTTAGAATTTTTTTTTAATTTAATCAGGTCTAAATTAATAAAGTAATTAATTAATCACAAATATATGTAAAAAGAAGTTTATACAAAGTCGTTCATGGCTTTTTGATAAAGCATAAATAATTTATTTAGGTATAAAGGGGGGTGGGGTGTCTGTCTAGCCTAAGTGCTGCTAAATATAATGATTTTCGAAAAAATCCAAACGATCACAAATGTAAATTCGTCATTAAAATCTCAGCGGCAAAGAAAGCAAAGTACTAAGATAATCATCAATGACGTCAGTATTTCACTTCAAGCGAGCAGTCTAAGAACTTTAATTGTAATATATGTGTAAACTTATATATCGTGCTCTAATGACAACTCCGATTACGATGAAAGCGAGGAGTAAGTTACAGTCTAAACGTAAAGCGTTGGTTGTTTTTTGTTTTTATTTCTTAATGCACATTTACACATTGTCTACTTATTTTACCGATAACTATATAGAGAAATCCTCAAAGTTTATTAGTTTTTATATATTGTAATAACTAGTTGTTTTACCAGACTACCAAATGATATTTCCCCTAAAACCCCTTAGATCTAAATGAAATAAAAACCCCAAACCTAGAAACACTTTTTGATTGGTTTCGCTCATAAAACAAAGAGTAATTTTTATTTTTCGTTTTACCTTCCTCACCCATTGAAAAAAGCTCACAATTTCCGTTTGTTTAAAATGTTCCAAGTGCAATATCTTTATAATTTTATGGTGTTTTCTTTTATGTTAAATCTACTAATCATCGGTGATTACCCCTGGGATGTCAAAATAAATTTTTCATTTAGACATAAAATAAATGATAGTTTAATCGCTCACTATACCTTTTACAAAAACTTAAACAAATTTATTTATAAATACAAAACAAAACTTAAAAATAAAAATATAAAACAGTCAACCAACTCATTTTTACAAATGCAGAGAATTTAAGTTTAAAAAAAAGAATAATAAAAGGTATACATATCAACGACATTTCAAAAAAAGAAAAGGAGAACTTTAAGCCGGATTTAAAAAGTTAACTATATTGTATTTTTAAAATTAAAAATAAAATTAAAATTACAAATATAAAAAGATAATATTTGATGTACAAACATACTTAGTATTAACTAATGCATAATGCGCAATTAAGGCTTAAGTGGTTTTATTTGTTGAAAACTTGTTTAAAAAAAAAAAATTGAAACCATTAAAGGTAAAAGATAATTCGCTGCAAAACAATAACAAAATTTATCCGTTAAGTTACTTGGTCTTAATTTTTAAAACTTAAGTAACTTGAAAAATAAAAAATAAAATATTTTTTTGACTATATCATAACGAGATACACTGCCGGCCACATAAATAAGGAATCAAAATTTCTAATTTAAAACGATTGTATCTTGAATACCAAACATAAGACGAATATGAAATTTTGAGTCTGAATAAATAACCGTCTTTCCTTGTTGAAGTTGTTTTAGCTATTTGCAGAGCATTTAGCCCTTTCGACTTCAGAAGTATTATTTTTTCCTTTTCACAGGTGCCTAGGGCTTTTGCGCCTCCCATTTTCGTAAAAAATTTTTAATACAACTGTATATTTTAATTTGTTGTTTTTACATACACATATCATGGCCTACATAATATATAATTTAAAATTCCTTATTCAAGTGTCACATGAAAAATTTCAAATTTGTATCATATTAGTGAAATAAGGAACATAACCGTGAAAAAAAAACATTTATTTTATGTATATGTATGTATGTATGTCGTTCCTATATTTAAAGCCAGTTTTTTTTCTATATTATCGTAAAATTTTAAATTTGTAAGCTATAAGATAAAAAAGATATACATACATATGTATGTACGTGCTCAAAGTTAGACTAATTAAATTCCTTATTTATGTGTCCGGCAGTGTACATATTAAAAATAATGAATTTAAAGTCACTAATGCTCAGTCAGGTGCCTGATCCGGCTAATTACTTTCGCAACACTTTGTTATTAAAATGTATGAAAAATTGTGACGCGTTTGCATGTACTATATGTATGTATGTATGTATGTATGTAGGTGAGTGAATGTGTGTTTGGTTTTATATGATTTAAATTAGATGGTAAAATTTTTATAATTATTAACTTTTTTAATTAAGTTGATTTTTTTTTTGCTTTTTACACAATTGGTTCGTTAATTATTATTATTAGTTTTTGGTTTAGAAAAGTTTTGCTGTTTTTATAATAAAGAGACTTGCAAATAATATACAGAAGTTAGTTCTAATCTGATAACTACCTCCGCTAACTACGATATCCTTCTCCTCTAACATTGGATAATCAATCACGTGTATAATGCCATTGGTACACTCCACATCCGGGCGATAGACAGTAATTTCTTTATAATTCCACAAGATAACATAACCTAAAAAACAATAGAAACACATGTAAAATTTTTTATTAAATATTTTAAATATGTACATATGTATGTATGTATGTATCTAGGTATGTATTTATGTATGGAAAGAAGTATAAAGTATAAAAAATACCAAATGACTTGAAAAAAAATATTATAACAAGCTTAACAACACAAGCCTTAGGGTGCTTACAGATTGGCCGCTTGTTGCAGAGCCGAGCCGACTGACGCTTATTGCGAGAACTGTTCATGCGAGAAACAAGTTTGAGTGTACATAGTGGATATGAGAATCAGCGCTAATATTTTATCTATTATTTGTGTTTTATGTATGTTTGTATGCATTTTTTTAATTTGTTTATAATTGTTATAATTTTATTTCATTTTCTTTATTTATTTGAATTTTTATTTTTTTGTTTAATTTTTATTTCATTTTTTAATTTTTATTTTCTTTTTAATTTTTTGATTGGATGTTTTATTTACTTTTTCTTAAATTTATGTTTTAAATTTTTTTAAATTAAAACAAGTTAAAATCATAACAACATAGCATAAACAATTTGGAACTGTTTTCTCGCATTCAATCAGCTTTGCGCTCTGACCAGCTCGGCGCCCACTATGACCGCTTCGAGCTTATTTGTACTAATTTGTATAGTACCAGTTTTCTCGCATTATTTCTCGCAATAAGCGTCAGTCAGCTCGGCTCGGCAACAAGCGGCCACTCTGTAAGCACCCTTAAGCTTGAAAAACGCTTGAGAATTTGTTGAAAAACAATTGAAGAAAAATCAAAACGGAACCCTTGTGAAAATATTATATGTATGTATGTATGTACATACATATATGTATGTGCAAGCTTACTATGAGCTTATTCATGAATTTGTAGAATAAGCTTATACGGTGTTCAGACATACATTCTTAATTGAGTCAATATTCGGTTTATTGACCAAATTATTTTAGTGTTCAGATATACAAAATTTAGCTAACTCAATAAGCATTTGACAGCTGGAAAATAAAATTGTTTTTATTTTTGGTCGTGGAAATTTGTTTCGAAAAATGGAAATAAATTCCTCTTTTAAAAAGAAATTACTATTATATAACAGAATCGCCGAGCTGTTGCGGTTAGTACGATCGAGTTTTGATTCCAAAGTGGGCTTACTAAAAAAATGTTGAGTTGAATGTTGAATTGAAATTTAGTTTAAAAAAAATTTTTTTTAACGAATTTTTTATATTTTATATTTTTTTGACATTTTTGTCATTGTAGATAGTTTTGCTCACTAAACACACTTGAAAATAATGTTGCATTTCAAGTTATTTAAAACAATTTCGTATTTATTGAACAATAACTAAAATAAAATTTTGTATGGAATATTGAGCTCAATAATGGCATTTATTGCGATAATCTCTATAAAAGTGTATGTCTGAACACCGTATTACGAAAATGATATTGTTTTAACTTTAGCATTCACCAATAATGTTTTTTTAATTTGGGGCTTTTGGAGCCATTGCTAGTTCCTTTACCCGAAAAGGGGGAATAAGAAAAAAATGTATTCTGTTTTTAAAACTACATTTTATAGAATACCGTTGACAAAAAATACATACATTTTTTTTGATTTTTCAATTCAAATTAGATTTTTTCAATTGTCATATTTTGTTGTTCAATATATGTTGTTTACTTTACCCTAAGTCTACACGTAGCAATTTTTATTGCTGAGCACTAGCAAAAACGTCGGCAGAATAATGACACAACGATTGATGGTTGCGTGGAGAAAACGTAAAATTGCTTCGTCACAAATACAAAATTTTTAACGTGCGAAGATGTATGAATTTTTTTTTTTAGTTTTATGTTTTTAAAATAATTGAACTATAAATACTACATCGTAACATTTCCCCATATTCATAGCAATTTTTTCCCATGCTTTTTTCTTTAATCTAATAATGGATGCCGTTGATAATAAATAAATCTTTTTATTGTGTCATCAATCACCATTCCATTTTCTTTGTGTGTTTTGTAAATACACCTGATTTGACAGCTTATTGATAGCAATAATTGCTCAAGCAATCAGCAGAGCAACCATTGCGCAATGAGTTGCCACATATCGCAATTTGCGGTCTACACGTTACAATTTTTATGGACGCAATCAATTTTGACGTTTGCGGCAATAAATATTGCTACGTGGAGACCCGGGGTTAGAAACAGTTGTGTATAATAAGGGTTTCGCAAGCATTGTTGAAAACTGCTTGTGAATTCACATTTTATAAACATTATTATAAACGATATTAAGAAAAGCTTATAATTTACTAATTTTATAAGATTATTCTCAAGTTGAATTGTAGTTTGATTGCTGTATGGTATGTTGGGATATGATACACAAAATTGTATTGCATGTGCATATGTAAGTACCTACATACATATGGTCGGTAATATCCAATAATCCTATATCAAATGAAATAAAACAAGTAAGAGCGCTATATTTGGCTATGCCAGATCTTATATACCCTTCACTACGTGTATTTATGTATGTATGTATGTGTATACCTTTATGCACGTACATATGTATTTACATGTCCGGAAGGTATTTAAAGTCTTAGAAAACTTGATTTTTTATGATATTAATTTTAGTCCATATATGTTTTTAGTCCATATACATTTTTTTTTGCTCATATGTATGTATGTATCTCGAATTTTTTTTTTGCTCATGGCTGACTTCATAAACGCAGTTTACAATGCAACACTGCAATGCATAGTGGTTATAAAAACAGTAGACTTAATTTTGGCAATGCCGCATGTTCAGTAATGCATGGCAACCCATTTCAATGCGCAGTATTTGTCGAATTTGTGCATTGTTTTTATTTATGATTCTTTATAAATTTTTCTTGACGTTTAAATTTTTATTTTTTAATTTTTATGATTATTGTTTTTCATACATACATACACGTAGTGAGAAAATATGGAACCGGAAGCTACTCATAGCTACAAATATAATTTTTGTGTAAAAAAAAAAATTGTTTGCCTATATGTATCTTGAATTTTTTTTTTAATTTCTCAAAAGGCATGTCTTACACACAAATATAATAACTTTTGTGTATAAAAAAATTTTTTTTTGCTTTTATCTGGTTAATTGTCGGACTTTGGTGATTTTCAATGGCAAGAATCTCGGGAACATTTTTTATCGTTTGATACCAATAACGTGTCCGTACGACATCAGGGGCCTGAGAAAAGTTGATTTCAAAGCAGACGGACAGACGGACATGGCTCAATCGACATCCCTATCTATAAGGACTTAGAATATATACACTTTATGTATGCATGTATGTACATATGTATGTATGTTATAATTAATAAATTAAAATTTAAAAGAAACGGACGAATGAGAACGATGTTTTGTTAACATTATGGAGGGTTGTGTAATTTATTTTAAGGCTCACTCACCAGTCCATTCATGAGAAGCGAATTCATCATGAAGATCTTGGTTTAAAATTTCGCAAAAAAAAACAAAACAAAAAAAGAAGATTAATGTTTAAAAATTAATTTTGTGAAATATTTATAAAACTCATTCACATTAGCTTAAATCTGAAGTAAATAAAATTAAATATAATAAGTATGTGTACATGTACTTACGTCCAGCTGTTTCCTTTACTTTAATTTTCAAGGAATCCCTAAAGGTTGGCAGGACAATTGAACCACTTTCTTTTGTCATAGCAACCATATCTTTCATTGTAAAAGCGTGATCGGCAATTACTAAATGACGTTCTAAAATTGAGCGCGACTAAAAAATGCAGAGAAAAATGTTGGTCATTTTTAAATACTTGTAAATAAATTGTTGATAATTAGGCAGAATTGTTACTCACATGATAAGCGAAATCCTTCATAAATAATTTTTTATGTACCGATGGAAAATCTAAACTAGTTTTTTGCCAGCCCTTGTCGCGGGTCACAAAATACGTAAAACGTCTTTGGGTATTATTCAGTTGTTCGTTGAATGTAGAAAACTGACCCAATTTGTATGAATCACTGTATGGATTAAAAAAAGCAAATAAATAAACAGTTCAAAAATTATTTTATTAAAATTCCGACATTAAACAATATTTTAGGGTTTGTGTAAATCAGGAAAACTGACTAGGGCCAGCTATAGACTGATCATCACAAAATGATTTCCGCTCATACGCAGAATAACGTTTCCACCAATGGTGATATTATTTAGTATCCTAGTTTACCTTAGCATGGGGTCGCTCTCTAGTTTTCCTAAGACTGTTGTATATGGAACTCCAAGAACTCTGTCGATAATGTGAACATAACCATTAGTACTGGCCACATCAGCTTCCAAAATAGTGGCATTAACACCACCACCTTCGACAGTAATAATTTCATCTGATCCTTCACCATTAATGTTGAAATAAAGGAACGTACGATTGTTAACAGTGGGCACTTGTGCAATCTTTGAGTTGAAAAAAAAAACAACTTAATACAACTTAGGTCTGACGTTCAAAAATGTCCATAACTTACCAGGTTTTGATTTTTTTCCTTAATTTTATTAACATTAAGACGATCCTTAATAATGTGCATATTTAAAATTTCCCTCATTTTTGGTACGTCTCTGTAAGGATTTAATGTAGACTAAATAAAATCATTGAAATGCTGAATAATTTTAAAAGTCCTTACCTAATGACATTGTTAATGGCAGAACTGTTCCAGGCATCATTACTAGGGGCTAAAATTGTAACATCTCCAAAATTGTTTATGTCATCTAATACTTGGCCACCAATATCCATTATAACTTCAAGGAACTTTCGTAAAGCTCCATTTTGATTTTCCTAAATAAAAATAAGAAAAACACGAAATTCATATTTCATATTTTAATTTAAGCAGAAATGATTGTTAGTTGTTTTAAAGCTCGTGCAATACTTGCAATAACTTTTACTAAAGCAATAATTATTTTACATTTATTTTCAACTATGTACATACTTATATACATAAGTATATGTATATATGTATATGTATGTATTTATGTATATTAACTTTAATGGCAATAGAAAATAAATAACAAACAAAAAAATTAAAATGTAAATAAAAATAAAAATAAATATAATATATGTATGTATGTATGTATGCATATTACTTAAATATGGCAAGCATCCTATTCTTTAATTATATAAAGGTTTTGAGTTCGTGTTTTCTTTGAACATATTGACGATTTAAGATAAACACCTAGTAACTGGCAATTTTTTTCTCCACATAGGAAAGATTCAGACCGATTCTTTATTGTGCTAATGATATGTATGCTTAAAAAACAAGATGCATGTTTTATTATTGTGAATGCCGACTTTGGAAAAAATACATTTTAAAGAATTAAATATTTTATTCTGTTACAAGTGTAACCTTTTTACAATTATCGCCTAGATTTGAAAGAGGTTATTATTTTAGTTCTCAGTAAGACGTTTTAGTATATGCAAATACAGAGCTTTTGTTTTTTTACAGTTTTGATAAATCTTGATTTATTTACTAAGTTCTAGGGATGGGCAAATCCAAAAAATATATAGATATTTTATATACATATATCGGTATTTCAATATTGTTTGTAAATTCACAAAAAACAGGAAAAACTAACTTTATTAACAAAAAAATTTTTTTTTATTGATGTTTAACGGTTAACAGAAACAATCAATACAGAAAACTATATCTGTGGTTAAACTACAAAGTAAGGCACTGCAAAAATGTAATTGAACCAGTAACTATGAGATATTGACATAAGGAGCTTCCTCTGTTTGATGTGTTCACTTCACCTGTCAAACGGCTTCTACTATCGAAGACACCAAGGAAGCCTGACAAAAAAAATATTTAAGGGCAACTTTAGAAAGAACAGGCGTGCAATGCTGGACACATACACATTCACATGGTTAAGAGTTTGTTAAAAAACAAACCGATTTCATTAACACATTATCCACAAGATGTGTACACAATAGAACAGCTAACGCCGAATGCAACTCAACATAAAAATATTCAACACTAATTATTTGCGCATAGAGTTTCATAGTTACGGGTGTTGCTATAGACTTGCAAATATGTATGTACCTTAAATGTGATCATTTGATTTGTCGCGCAGTTGTTGTCAATGCAAGTATTATAACATTCTATTCGATAAAGACTGTGACAAGAAGTTTTTTTTTACAAATTAATAACATAAAATACAAAACCAGAGTTCAAAAATATTGAAAAAAATATTGATGTATCGATATATTGCAAATCGATATCGATAATAATTAATTAATACGAGTATGTAGGTAAAATATATGTACATATGTATGTATGTACATACAAAGTTATAGTATAATAATAATATAATTTAATATGCGATGCATCAATTAAAAACAAGCTCTCTTTTTTTTATATAAGTATGTATTTATTTATCAATATACAAATGTACTTACTATTGCCTATTGTGTATTTTTGTTTTGACATTACGTTTGTTGTTTTTTGAAGAAGTGTTTTTGAAATTTGAAGTACAAGTTCATCGCATCATTTAATCATGTCAAATAAATAAGTAATTGTAATATGAAAATTCGTTAGTTTTTTTACTAAACTTTTTATTTATTAATTGATTGATTAAAAACAAAAACAAATAATTTACTTAAAATATGGGGTATAATCGTGCAAACACAAGTGACAGTGTTTTTGGTTTGTACTTTAAT
>NDXZ01024032.1:0-18968 GCA_003055125.1 Paykullia maculata | reverse complement strand
ATTGTTTCATATTAATAAATTGCTTTTGCACCCTTGATTAGGTGTTTTGAGTTAAGGATAATTTTGCATCCATCTTAGACGGATTACTGCATTGACCAAGTAAATGAAGCGAATGCTCTTAAAAACACTGAAGGAAGTTTGTATGCGTAAGCTATTAATTAATAGATAATATGGTCGGTTTCATTGACTTTTGCTTATGAAGTAATAAAGAGTCACTTTGGTAATTATTAGTGTTTATATTGAGCTTGACCAATGCAAACTGTTAATATGTTTAACGTTTTCTTACAATAAAAATGTTTACATTTTTGACATTACATTAAACACTTGGTAAATAAAAAAACTTTTCAATATTTTGCAAAAGAAAACATTTAAATGTAATAATTTGTTAGAATTTAATTTTCCACAATTTCAGAAAAAAATAATTCTTTTAAAACTCTGCAGCATCTTTCCACAGAAGAACGTTGAGTTTGTTGAGACCTAAAACCCAATTTTTACAAACGACCAAACGGCCATGGAAAAGATCTTCAAAATGCATAAACTCAAAGTTAAGCAAACAAAAAAAAAAAAATAAAAAAGAATAGTTGGTCCTTTTTGTTTAAGTTAAATGCCAACCAACCAACAAACCAGCCAGTGAAATAACACAAAGTGAAACAACACAAACCCACAAAACAGCAATGAAACGTTGATTTGTTTACACACAGTTACACACACTCCTCGATTAGAAATTAGAGGTCAAGTAGAGAACTGTATAGTAAAACAAAATTAATATATTTTAAGCATTAAAAAAATCATTAATATATAAGTTACATATTATAGAATACTATTAACAAAATATAAAATTTTAATGTATTCATAAATAATTTCTAACTTAAAACAATTCAATAAAAGTGATTTATTGGATTTAACATTAAAAAAAACCCCTAATGGAATATAATGCAATACCAACATTTAATAAAAATTAAACATCTAATTACAATTCTGTTGATTAAAAAGAAAAAAAAATGTAAACAAATAAATAAATAAATTAAGACAAGCCCAAGAAAAAGAAATCCAATTAACATTGTATCTACTGCATTCAAAAGCAGTTACAGTTTTTATATTGTAAACTTGAAAATAATTAGGAAAAATTAGAAATCTAGAGACTGCAAACACTTTTAAAGGAAATTAAATACATAAAATCGTATTAACCAACAATGAAATGGAATTTATTTAAAATAATGATATACACACGTACTAGCACAAGTGTAAACAGAGGTCATGTAGAAAAATGAAATATTAATTTTTAAAATGTTTTTTTTTTTTTAATACTAAAAGAATATAATAACATTTTAATATTTTTAAATAATTACATTTTTTATACAAATTGACATTTGAAATACGTTCAGTGTGGCCATTTTGATAAAAAATTTATTATGCCCTCGATCACAATCAGTAGTGACAAAGAGTATATTCTTATGTAGGAGTTTATCATTTCGTGTGTGCCACCAAGGAGTATTCGCTTGAAATTTAACAAAGTAAATCCCTTTTTTTTTGCTTATTGTTAAATCCTTGAGAGCTAAACTATTAAGTCAAATCAAATAAAATTCATCATTAGCATAAGAATCTTCGCTATAAACATAAGAAGCAACAACAAACTGTGGTTAGGCATTTACACATTTACAAACGAACTGATGCACGAGTTCAAACACAATTTGTGCGTACAAGCGATTGAATATCAATGTGTGGACATAATTCAGTACTAATTATAAAAATTTCAAATAATTATAGCTTTTAAAGTACTATGTATTACATTAGTGATATATTTTTTATTAAATTAATTTTTCTAATAAAATTTTAATATATGAATTATTTCTCTTTGGGCGATTAGCGGTCGATGTTACAATCGTCTTCTGTTTCATCATGAAGTTGTTAGATATAAATGAAAACTGTTCACACAATGTAAAAAACATATAAAGCCCCCCTTCTAAGTACAAAAATTAAATGCCAGCTGATGTTTATTACTAAAAAAAAAATTACTTTAAAACAATATAAATTGTTTTAGGCATTTTTAAGCGTCGAAATGTGTAATTTGTTGCCTAAGGCTTTATATAATTCGTAATAAAAATATGTAACCGTTCAATGGGAAGATAAAATTTTGTCACCTCTATTTGTGCTCTGGCAGGTAAAATGATTTCTTAATATTGCGTTTTCTTTTCTATAGTTAAAACAATTAAAAAATATAATATTTTTTACTGCCAAATTGTTTATCATTGAACTTATTATTGGTAATGAAAATGTGTGTTGTTGCAAGGTCAGTTTAAAATAATATGTTGAAACAAAACTTATATTTAAATGAAAAAAAAAAAAACATTGTTAAACTAAGTAACTAAATATGTATACATATATTAAACAACTAACTGCACTTCAAAGCAACAGTAAACAAACAAAAAAATAAATAATTCACAAAATTAAAACTGCAGATATTTTAAATTGTGTTAAGTTTTTTTTTTTTAGTTTTACTATTTTCATACTTTATTTATAAGAAAAAGAAAAACCTAAAATATTGTTTTTAAAATAAAGGTAAAAATAAATGTTTTTAATTTTAAAAATATTTATGTTGCTAAGCTTATTAAATGATCTAAAGAAATGTTTTTGAAAAAGTAAGTATTAATTTATTTATATATTTGATAGTTCAAACGAAAAAAATGACCAACATGTAAAGCCTTTCTTTTTAAAGACAAATTTAAGTGTAAGACATGCCTTTCAGGGAAATTTGAAAAAAAAAATTACTAATTGGCCCAGAATCAGCAAAGATATGGATGAAAAACCTATATGGACTTAAGTTAATATCATAAAAAAATCAAGTTTTTAATATAGTACGAACAAATAAAACAAAAGATAAACAAAGTAGCGCTGCCAATGCAAACAAAAAAGTGTAAATTAGTTAATATCGTACATATCCTGTTAATCACTAATTTGTTTTTATGTAAAGTATGACTTAATAAATATCTATTTAGTTTAATCAGATGTTACTTTATTCACATCTAAAATGTTTCTTACAAAATTTTAATTAAAGTTTCTTTCTTTTATTTAACAAAATGTTCTGCTTATAAAATAAATTTTTTTTGTTTCTTTTGTGTTTTAATTTCATCAATTTTTTTTGTGTGCTTAAGTGCCAGCATAATCGATATGTGGGTCTAGGACATTTGCTTATAATATTGCACTATGAAGGAGCATATAACAAGGAAAACAAATATTTAATATTCAAAGACAGTGTCATGTTTGCCATCAGATACATTTTTTAGATTAATAATCTTAAGTGCAATATAAATATAATAAATAAACTTTTATAACAACTACTCAGACAGCTCTAAATACAGCTCAATTTAGGTAAATGTTTCAATAATTTTTTTTCTTCTCCTTAACGCTTTTTAATATTTTTAGTTCAATGTAACATTTTTGAAGAACAACAACAATAGTCTTTGTGTTTATTAAACTCATTAGACTTTAAGCACGTTCATGTCGGCAAGGATACTTTATATACAAACGTTTTCATACATAGATTTAACCCTACAGTTTTGGCGAATGTCCTCGAAATATTTTAAGGCCAATTATTTCATATGTGTAACAAGTAGTACTTTTAGTTTTACATATATTTATATAAAAGAAAACTTTTGCAGGATTTTGGTAGTTTTTGATAAGTTTTGTATTCAGGTAAGTATTTAGTCTAATGGACATATAGTATTATGCAATTTTGGGTACCAGATCAAAGCAGTATCTTGGACAGTTAAAATGCAAGGATATAGGGTAAAGGTGATGTTCCAAGTTGTAAATTGAATAGCATCATCGAAATTCGTCAAGAGAATAAAGTGGCTTAATGAGAGACGAAAGCGGGCGTGTTTGGTGTAACAGAATTAACCATTAGGTTTTTTCCTTGTTTTTAGCCTGCTTTTTTTCTTTTAAGGTTGAAAGGGTTTACAATGGATGAAATGGGTATTTTACACCAATAGTCTAAGTTTTTGTTGAACACAGACGTTTTTTAAAAGCTAAAAAGGATTCAAAAAAGATTCCATTCAAATTTTCATTGTTTAAATTAAATGGTGCAATTTAAAAAATGCGTTTCTGAACATAATGGCCGCCAAAAGATACTTGAGAAAAATGTGTACATGGCCTGAGTGTGTTGGTGTCAGCTGGTTGTGTATGAGTGTGCATTTAAAATATTGTGTCCTTAACTTCACAACGTGTGTGGGGCATTAAAATTCAATGACAAAGGATACATTATTATTGTATGCAACGTATCTCCATTATTTGTTCCAGTTTTTAATGCAGCTTAAATTTATACAAGTCAAAGCAATAACAAAAAAATCATATAAGAACAATATTTCAAGTACATATATTCTTGTTAATATTATGTGGAGCAATTACACCTGTGCCTCCAGTAAATTGGCATGTATGTATGTATGTTTATGTGTAATAGAAAAATAAAGCTTTCATGTCAACAATACAACAATTCAATAAACACAAAATTCAAAAACATGCACAAAGAGTTGAATAAAATATAAAAAATTAGTTAAGTTTTTCCAACAAAAATATCTTGAAGGTTCAATAAAAAGTAAAAGTTTTACTAATTTGCCACTAGAAAAAATTTACACATAAAAAGATTTTGAAATAAATGGGAAAGATGGGAAAGATGAGTCTGTCATATAAAGTACATATGTTTTCTAAGTCCTTAAATGCATGAAAATCGATGTCCGTTGGTTTGTTTTCTTAGTATTTATCTTCAAAATGTATGTATAAATTTCTACAACTTGTGTTGCATATGTATGCATGTGTGTATGAATATGAGTGTAAGGAAAATTTTGTATATCAATAACGGTTGTACGGCATACATGTTATTCCTTGCCATGCCTTAAAATAAAAAAGAATTAAATATAATTGGAGCTTATTTTTGTATTGAAATTAGGTCCGAAGTGCAGCACACAATTACAGACGTATGTAAGTATGAATTTACAATTGTGTTGTACTACATTCATGCAACACAAACTCCTTTATATAGAAAATGGAAACATATATTTTACTTGCACAACTTGTACATATCCCATATATATTTGTATGTACCTATAAATACATATGTATATAAAAAGAAAATTATTTTGTATAATAATAACCTTTTTTCTTTATTTTTAGTTTGTAGGTTTTTATTTTTAGCTTTTAATTCAATATGTCTGCATTGCAGCAATTGTAACTTTAAATAACATTCAAAGATATATATTTGTGGTAAAAATATTAATAATGGATAAATATGTGCATATGTATGTATATACGTGCATTTATTTGTTCAGCTAAAAAAATAAATAAAAGGTCGTTCTTAGAATTTTTAAAATTAGAATTAAATGCACTGAATAATTCCTAAATACTTATGAGTTAATGACCTTTTCAAAATGGCATCGAAAAGAAATCGTCAATTTCTTTAATGCAGTTTTGCAGTATTGTTAAATATATATTACCATATTAATTTCAAAAATTATCTAATCAAAGGTTAAACAAAATTTTGTTTGTTTTAAATTATTAAAAATTATTTAAGTCCTTGCAGGGAGAAGAAAAAATTGGTTTGGACCATTTTGGAAAGGGGACAAAATTAGTTTGAAGATGGTCACAAAAGCGGCAAATTATCTCATAAGTTTTATGACACAGCGTGGAAAGTTTTAAATGCACTTAATAAAACCTTTGCCTTGTGGTAGGTTATTTTTTATTTCAAGTATCTCAGAAACTGGCTTTAGGTTAAATTCAAGTTCTAAGAGTTAAAAAAAAAACTTTAAAGGCAAAAAATCATTTTATACATACATATGTAAAAATGTAAAAAGTAAGATATACAAATTACACATTCATTAATTTCCCATCCCTGACCTACAGCTTAAATACAAAAGCTTTAAAACAGTATATAGCATACCCTTGGGCTGTACTTAAAAGCAGTGGAAAAAATATTTTATTATTTATAAATAAAAAGTAATCATTTTTATAATTTGTTCCTGTGTCTGTAGAATTAAATAATAAAAAAGATCAAAAAATATAATATATTAAAAATGCAATGGAAAAAGTTCAAATACATAGAGCATATTTGACCATTAAACAATTTTTTTTGTGTCTTGAAGAATATATACGAATTAAATAAATTTACAAACAAACAATAAATTAATTAAAGGTTTACGAAATACCTGCAGGAATTATATCTGCACAAATAGATAAAAGACATTATGAAAATTAACCAGAAATAGTGATTATAAATATAAAACAAATTATGAAAATATAAAATATTAAGTATATAATGATGTTGACATGGCACATAAACTAATAAACAAAAGAAAAAAACAATAAAATTTGACAGCTCGACATGACTTCTGAGGTTATGTTGGAAACAATGTGATGACAAATATGTATTCATGCATGAAATATATTGTTTTTTTTTATTTAGATACATACAGACATACATATGTAAATACATGCATAAATACATATGAATATGCATACATAGAAACATATTTAAAAAAATTTTAAACATATGATAAAACATTAACAGTGCGTTTAATTTGTAAAGGTACACTTAAATTCTTTGTTTAATTTTCTAAGCTTCATAATTGATTTATTATGTTGACAAATTCGATGTAAGAGAGAAAAATATTTTGTTGTTGTAGTAATTGTTTAAAATAAAAAAATGCAGCAGCCTGGCTTAAATTCTAGTAATTTCAAAAAAAGGTAAAATTTCAGCAATTTTAAAGTTCAGGGAAATTTTTCGAGAAATCCTGTAACGAAGACATTCATACTGTGGCAGCAACAAAATAAAGAGTTTAAGTCAAGCTTTTACACAATATTCTTACATTATTGCATAGTAAATTCGAATATACATGTGACGATTATTACCTTGAATGGCATTAAGGATTGCCCAAGCACATTAATTGATTTGCCATCATTAAAACACATATTTCAATGCAACCCACAATGTTGTAGTATTGGGTTTCGACAATGTACACTTGGTAAGACAACGAAGTGTATGCATCGGATATGTACAAGTGGTTTGTAAATATTTAACAAAAATATAACTTTACAGTTTGTGTAATAAAACTAAACAAAAAATTAGTTCTATTTATTATTTTGACTAAAAAAAAAACTGAAATGTACATATTTTGATATTCTTAGGAAATATTTTTTTTGTTTTTATATAAAATCCATAAAAAAATATATTTACACAAAAGTGGGCCCTATGAAACTATAATCTCAGCGTTTAAAGTTGGCAAAGCTGTTGGCTGTAATCCATGTCCATCTAATACCCGTCTGATGATTAAATATAATAGAAAAATTGTGCGGTTAACAGGCAAGTGTGTGTGTACAAAAATGAATTTTCAAGAATTTGAAAATCTTACAGAAATGTTCGAAAAATTGTTGATTTATTGAAATTTTTCTGTAAAGAGTGCCTAAAATTGGTAAATTCGCCTTTTTTGTAAAAAATTTTTCTTACAAAATTCACTCTTTTTAATCTTAGACTTTTATTTTAAAAACAGCTGCTACCACTAAACTGTTAAGGGCTTATGTTACCAAAGCGCCGCTGTTATTTAAAAAACAATCTTAAGTATCATAAGTGGATAATATGAAATATTATGAAGCATTTCTGGTTAACCTTTGAAGGCGGTAGCGAAAACTTGCAACTGATTTGTCAGTGAAGCAAAATCGACACCCATTACTTTAAATCCATGCTGCCCCAGTTTCTAACAAGAAGTCAGAGACCCTTTATTATTTTCGTTTTTTTGGAAAAAAAGGATAAAAACTATTAACTCATGAATGAGTTGCAATAACTTTTTATATCGTTTAATAATATTGAATTTAAAATATGCTTTCAAAACAGCAGTGTTTTAACATTGGGCTTTAATATAAAAATAATACATTTTTTTCTTAATATTTTTCAAGTTACTTGCAATTATTAACTGAAAGGCATGTAGACGTGGCCCGATTCTCTATTTTTTACTTATAAGTTACCTGCTATGTTTCCTAAATATACCAAAATAGATGATAATTTTTTGAATTATTCCAAAAAATTGTGCTGTAGTGCCACTGTGTACTTTTCATAATCGGTAAAGCTGCAAATTCAAATGTGTTAGTACTTAAGTGCATCAGTTTTTATTTGTATTCATTTGCAAACGAAACCTAAAACAAAATAAGCACATCCTGTTTAGGTAAAATTTTATAAATGACTTAATTATGCTGTAATTCTTTTTTATAACAAAAAAAATCTATAATTGACCAAAACAATGTGTCAGCAAAAGAATATTATTTGATCTTAAATCTTTCAATTTTTCATTTTAGCAAGAACTTATTTAAAAAATATATAAGGTTACATTTCAAATTATCTACCAAGTTTGAATATAATTAAAAAAAATTGTCAAAAACTAACAACAGAATAGCACTAGAGCTGTTTTTTAAATAAGCAACTTAACTATGCTTAACACCTTTATAAATTTGGGCTAAAATTTTGAAAAACCAAAGAAAAATTTTATAAATGAATGTGTGTGACAAGATTAGGTGTGAAAAAACACAAAAAAAAATATTAAAAAAACAAAACTAACAAAAACGATAGAATAGAATTTATACAATAAATTGTCTGGTGTGAGACATTTTGACTTCTTGGCAAAAAGCCCATTAGTTTCACTTTCATAAAGTGCTACATGATGACAGTAAATCGAAGTAAACTATATGAGTTGTTCTTTACACTTTTCGCCTCTTTGTTTTCCTTTGGTTTTCCGGCGCTTTTTTGTTTTTGCCTTTTTTTTTTGTTATTGGCTTGACAGTTTGTATTTGTTTGTGGCTGGTTTTCTATTTCATTTCAATTTTCGGTAGAAGCATTGACGTTATGACTAATTTGTGGTTGGATCTAAGGAAAATGTTAAATTTAATCTAAGCAATTTATTATCAACAAATCCACTTAAAAAAAATGACAGCGTAAATAAAGTCAACAAAAATAACAACAAGAAACATTAAATCATTTATTTTTGAAAATTTTCAGCGATAAATAACGGACAAAAGCCATTAAAATAATTTGTCATGAGGGTCAGTTAATGTTCAACAATAACGAGTGACCTTTTTGTTTTCGATCTTAATTAAATGATTAAAATTTAATATCGCCAAACAATCAAAACATTTTATTAAACCTAAATCAATTATATTGGAATAAATGTTGTTAAAAAGAAATAAAATAAAATAAAATAAACGAACAAATAAAAATGTTATAGTAGATCAAAACCGACCCTACACCATAATATATTTATAAAATATAATATTATTTGTGGTAACTTATTGCGATATCGGCCTAAGATTTTGTATGTTTTCGATGGTACTATAAGGCTGGGATCAGTTATGGTCTTACAATCCGTCTATCTTAAAGTTTTAAGTTTTTATTCTTATGAAACATACTTATTTATAGTGAACTTTATCTTGACAACAATATTTTTGGCCGTTTGATAAGCGACATACGCCTCATATGAGAATTACTGCTTATATGGGACCGTTCGTTTAACATATTTGCGTTAAAAACACTTTATGTTTATATTGAATTTTATTTAAATATTTTATACCTTAATCTAATTTCGAAGGGACCGACAGACTCATAAACAAATGCTCGGCCGAACTGCATTTTTTAAGGCCGGTTGTCAGACAATCTGTTTTTGACATCAACACTAAGACTTACCACCTAAGCTGGTGTAGGGCATCAAAATACAAGCCCATAAAGAAAAACATTTTATACTAAACAATAGAATTGTTTTTTTAAATGAATTTACGTCTATCGATTTTAGAATTTATTGTGTAATTAATTATTTAACAGTGTGTGGGTGGGTGAATGTTTTTGGGCTTAAAACATTTCTTTTAACCTTTTTTGAAAAAACTTTAATTTGTTATTTATATTATTAATTAATAATAATTATCTTTGCTTTATACATAAATCCTTAACCTACGTTTAATAATTTGAACGTGTGCATTTGCAATTTCCTTATAAAATATTTACATTTAATTTTTTGTTTGTTTCAAAAATGAATCTTAAATGCATTTTAGCAATATTTTATTGATAAATCATTTGATTATGTGTCGGCATTTATTAAAATTACAATGAACAATGTAGTGTTTGTAATCACAATAGTTGTTTGTTTTTATTTGCATACAGTGTCGTACAAAAGTGTTTGATTTATATTATAAAATTAAATTTTAGTTAAGGCCCAAAAAAAAAAGTTTATCAAGTAAAATAAATACAAATTGAAACAGGGACAGCTGTAGTTTTATTTTTTCATTTCCGAGCCAATTTTGCTAATTAAAAAAAAATTTTTTTTTTTACTTTTTTCGGAGACTTGGTAAATTTTCCGAAAACTGGTACCATAATCTTTTAGCTTATAACTCATTTAGACTTGCTGATAGAATTTTAATGTCTTGGTCAAAGTTGTAGGCAAGTATCTAATAAACAACCCTTTGAACATTTATCGCCGCAAAGAATTTTTTTGTATATTTTTTAGGAAAATGCAAAAAAAAATTGGATTTTTTTTCTTTCTTTTTTCCCATACTATCTTCTACAAAAGTGTTGCCAGAGTCATATAAAACAACTTTTGTGAACATATCTATACGATCTCAACATGTTCAGACGGCTTATATAGCAAAAATGACCTTTTTGTTTGCAAAAAACACCGTTTTTGAAGGAAAATTTTGGATTTTTTAGATATAGACGAAAGTTTGAGACCAAAAGAATTAAAATAGTACAACATAAAACAACAGGAAAAAAAGTTGTTTTATTATACCATTTTTGAGGTATATACCATTTATGCGCTATTTAGGGTGCCTATGTTCACAAAAGCTATTTTATTTTACTCTGGCTACAATTTCAACAAAGATAATAATATGAAAATTTCAGCAGTTTGTGAGTTATGACGAAAAAATAAAAAAATTGTCGTAAATACAATTTCGCATTTAAATACGATTCCTTATTCCAAAAGTTGAGTTAAACTCCCTCTAGTTTAAACAACTTTTTTTGGTATAACTTTTAAAAAAAAAAAATGGACTTAGAGCATTTATAAAATTTTTCCAATTACATTTAAAAGATGAACAAATGCATATATTGTATAGTGTTTGTTATTTTGTTATTTCATTAAAAGGTGATTTACTTGGTTTGTCTTAAATTTGTTCATATAAGCTTATGATTTATTAACTATTTTGGCCAACACTGTAAGCTTTTTAAGGTTTATTTACAAAAGTGATTTACAATGTTGTTAATTATGTAGTATACTTAGACATAATATATATAACCATTTGCGACAACAGAGTCATAACTCAAAATTTACATATTACAAATTGGCTGCATTCAAAAAAAATTTTGGGGCTTAAAATATTTTTAGAATATTTAAATTTAAATCTTTGTTAAAATTCAATTTACAAACAAAAGATTTTTTTTTGTAAAATAAATATATTTTGTAATTTTTACTTAATATGAAAATAAAAAATATTTCAAAAATATCTAGATAATTTTATAAAATTAAAATAAAATTTTGGTAAAAATTATTTATGTTTTATTTTTATAAATCACACTTTTGTTGCAAATGAGTGATTTATTGTTTTATTTATTTTTTTTTTATAAAAAAACGACAACATTTGGCAGAGAATCTCAAATGATTTTGTAAGAATATGATGGATGTTATTAGATTGCGAAATTAATTTTTTTCTTGTTGTACTTTGTATGAGTTTTTATTTATTAAAAATTTCTTAACTAAACAATTTCATATTTATTTAAATTTTATTTGTTTGCTTGTTGAGAACTTGAGACTTTGATTTTCTTTTTTTTTATTGACATAAGGGAACCAACAAGTGTCGTCACAAATAAATGTGGGCAGGTCAGGCAGCGGCAACTAAAAAAGTGTACATGTGTACATATGTAATAAATAAACAGTCGCATACAATAATTTTTTTCTATCGTAAATACAACGCAAAACATTGTTACCATTAACAAAAATACTACGTAAAAGAGACAAACAATTTTTCACATATAAAATTAATTTTCAATATTTAGCGTTTCGATAAAAAAAAAGTATACAGATGTAAACAATGTTTCTTTTTATGTTTTTTTAATTTCAAATTTATTTAGATCTATTACATACATACATACATATATTTATGCAATAGTTATTGGCATTTAAATGAACGTACCTACATACTTACATACATATATAAGCTAGGAAACTACATGTATAACAATTTAAAGCGTAAAATATGATAAGATTAACAGAACAAACATCCACTTATGTTGTCATTAATTAGTGAATAAAAAAATTTTATTTACCATAATTGGAATTAAATTAAATCTATTTCCGTTTCAAAATTAAAGCAAAAGTGATTTTGTTACCCGCTTAATATGTATAATAGTCTTGTACGTTTTATGGTGCTTCTTTTTTTAATATCTTAAGTCTTGTATCAAGATTATTTTTTTAAGTTTTAATTTGTATCTGAAGACAACATGTAAAGAGTGATGCCAATGAGATATCATTGATGTTGTTTAAGGGTTTAATCAACTCGCCTGTCTATTGATCCCTTAATTATAAAGGTACTCAATAATATTAAAGAAGTTGATTTTAAAAATGTTTTTTAAAAACTGTTTTATTTTAAGAAAAATTTGCATAATTTACTTTAGGCGTTAAATGAATATTATGCTACGTTGACTTTTATGTAGTTGGTCAGCTAATGGCTGGTCATTCATATAAGTGATTAAAACTAATAAAAGTTCAGTGACCGACTACATCTGTTAGTTTTTTTGGTAATGAGTGAAAATACAAATTAACACGTTTGTTTAATAAATCTTTTATAAATTTAAAAATGTATTATTGAATGGGGTTAGATTTTGGCTACACTTACACGATGATATATTTTTACTGAAATTATTTGATTAAAATTTTCGTTTATCGACAAGAGGAGTAGAAAAGCAAGTCTATGCAAGTAAAATATTGCAATTTCCATATCATATTTACATAACATAATTAATGATAAAGGGCAAAATAAATCTCGAATATACTTTCTGCTAAGGATCATTACATTTAATTGAGCCACTTACTTTACGATCGCCTCAAACAAGTTATGGCCAAAAATTATTTAAATCGGTTTATACTCCAAATAAAAATAGAGAAAAAAATTTGCCAACCTCTCAAAAACTTTACCACAAAATCTTTACAATAAATATTACAACAACAAGAGACAAAGAAATGCAGCTAAAACTCATTTACTTTTAAACCTGTGCGTGTGTGTGATTAAACATTAATGCGAAGACAGTATTTAGTGCAAATTAAAGCTAATTAAGTAAAAAATCTTTTAAGACAGTTTTAGATTATTAAGAACTTGAAAAATGCTAAGAGAAGAAGTCCGGCTTTTTAATATTGCTTTGGAAAGAAAAACTTTCGAGTTAAGACGCAGATACAGTAGACTGAATGTAATTTTTTTTTATTAAATCGAAAAGTTAAGTATGTTTTGGAATTTTAGGAAAGAGTAGATATAAAAAATGAGCTCTAATTAATTTTTTGTTTAACAAAAATCAAAATTTTTATTTGAAGTCAAAGCTTATAAAAACTTCTTAAATTGTATTTATGAAAAATTTTTAATAAAAAATTTTAGAATTTTTTTCGTATTTTTATCTTTATTAAAAAATTACGATAAAGTTTTTTTTATTTTTTACAAATAATAAAAATTTAAAAAGCCTTTTAACAAATTGTTTCTGTGCAGTTGTTAAAGTTAATTAAGTGTTACGTTAATAAAGAAAAATCTTTTATTAACGAAGACGTACTGTATATTTTCTTCTATAGAAAATGTTTCAATTGTTTTTTATACCCTTCACACATGTGGTAAGGGTATATATAGGTTTGTCATTCTGCTTGTAATTTCTAAAATATTCATTTGCTACCCCATACAGTATATATGTATGTATATTTTTGATCCTTATAGATTGGGAAGTCGATTTAGCTATGTCCGTCTGTCCGTGTGTTGGTTGAAACCATTTTTTCGTAGCTCTCATAGGTCACCCAGAGTTGTATGTCAAACTCAACTTAAACTTTTGAAAAAATATTCTCAAAAAAATCGGTGTTGAAAACTGGTAATACCCATAATAACCAGCTGAGATATAAGCAAAATAAGACGACCACCTTTTTTTACAGAAAAAAATTATTGTTTTGCAGCTTTGGAATAAACGACATTTTTCATCAGACATCCTCAAATATATAGGCGAATAACCTTCATAGACTAAAATTTATATCATAAAAAAAATATGTTTTCTAACACTTTAACTACTTTTTGGTGAAGGGTATATAAGATTTGGCACAGCCGAATATAGCGCTCTTATTTGTTAATAATTTATTTGTCAATGAAATTTTTTTTTAAATGAAACTTCTTTTTTTTTATAAGTTTTTAATTCTGGTCGCAAACCTGGGAACCGCAATATTTTAATATAAAAATGACAATATTTTAATATATTAGATCATCCAATAAATATTAAAAAATTCAACGGTAATGCCTCTTTTTAATTTCCAAAACCCCTTGGGTAATTAGAAACGTAAGTATAATAAAAAATTTGCTATAAATTAGCATAAGTGATTTGAACCTAAACTTATTTTTGTAAACCAAAAATTATTATTTTATATTTTGCATTATATTTCTAATTAGAATAATGTTGGAAATAAGTTTTATAATATTTTATTAATTTTTTCCCAGTTTTTTACCGTATTTGTCTATAAAAATTTACCAAACAAGAAATCAATAGCATTGTTTTTAATTTCTATAATAAAGAGCAAGTTATCTACTTTATTGAAATTGTCTTAGACATTTAAAGACATACGAGATATTTTAATACGTCATAAAAAAAATTTAAATAACAACCTCCATCATTTACTTTGAACATTTAAAGTAACTCTACTTAATTTCCTGTGTTTCTTAATACAAAGAAAGTAAAGTTTTTTGTTATTTAAAATAGAGCAAAACGAAAAATAAGTTTAAATTAAAAAAAATCAGTTGTAGCAAACAATTGACCATAGTTAGAACCTACACACAACTAGATGTTAACATCTACAAATTTATATGTGAGTATTTACAAAAGCACTGGGGCAGGCAACTGTTTGTTGTTGGCTGGGTTCTAACATCGCATTTAGCAGAATTTTCAGTTTGGGCGCGCACTTTAATTGTTGTTTGTGTTTAAGCTGAACTAAATGTTCTATAAAAAGCCATCCAAGCTAGAGATGACAGTTTATTTGCAAAAAATCGCGAAACTAGTGAACACTGAACAACACAAAAGAAATCACTCTAACGAAACATATTCAAAATAGTTTATCAACTACAAATAAAAAAAAAAAATAATACCAAAGAAAAATAATATTTTATATTCAAAAATAAAGAAAAATAAATAAAATTGAACTTTATAAGAATTAATCTTGCAAAAAAAATATACGAAAATAAAATAGTGTTGCTGGCGTAGTTCAGATTTCACAAAAAGAAAAAACCAAAAAAATTAAGCAACAAAAATTCAAAAATGGCTTTAGTACCTTCAAATACCTGTAACACCGATTTGGACTATTGGGATTATCGCAGACGTTTATGGCGTGATTGGGATCTAATCGATTGGGATTTGCCCTACTACAAACGTAGTTTATCACGAGTTGGCTCGTCACCCGATCTTAGTCGTGTAGTGGTGGGCAAAGATGGTTTTGAGGCCAACATAGATGTGGCTCCCTTTAAGCCCTACGAGGTAACAGTGAAAACTTCAGCCGATACGGTTATTGTCGATGCCAAACATGACAAACGTCGTGATGGTGACAATCTTGTTGGCCGTCATGTAGTAAAGAGATTTGTGCTGCCCCGTGGTTACTATCCCAACGATGTTCGTGCTGAATTATCCTCCGATGGCATTTTAATTGTAAAATGCCCTCCTTGTTCTACTGCCGATCGAAGTGTTTATGTTAGACAGATGGGTCTGCCCTATTTAAGTTTAAAACATTAATGTTTCATCTTTCTACGAGACTTTATTGTGTTATCTAATGGAAACGAATGATAATCGAAATAACATAAAAGAAAAAAAAAAACCTGTTAATAATATTATTGTTGTTTAATATTTTTTTTATTGTGAAAAATTTAATTCAACTAAAAACAATTTTAAAATCAATTTTGTTACTTGTCAACCATTTTATGGCAATTGTTTTAATTTCTAACTCATCCATAATTTTAGAATTAAAATTTTAACTTTATCGTAAATATTTGCAATATTTTCTGTAAAAATTTTCTGTCAGTGTAATTAATTAGTAGTAAATAAAAATATTAAAAAAAAAAAATAATAAAACTTAATTTAAAACGAAGTGTTTTTATTATTATTATATGGACTGTTTAAAGTTTTACAACCATTAATGTGAATCTAAGAACACTTAATATCTTCCAAATATTTTTGACTAAAAACTTTGATATCGATATTAACGCTGGTTTATGCTGTGTTCATCGATACAAAGTAATCCGAAATGTAGTTAGAATCTATTTTACTTTATTTATTTATGTATTAAGTTAATATTGCAGTTATGGAATTTTTGCAAGTGAACGAAGCCTTATGTTCTAAATATCAATTTAGGTCCTTAATGTGACGTTATATCGATACAAAATATGCAGAAATTTACAAAATTTACTTAAACCATAGTAAAGCATTTTTAGATGTAAGCATGTAAGATATATGAAATCGTACATAACTCCATATAAAAATTTACTTGCTAAAATATTAAAAAAAAAAAATTTACAAATAAGCGCTTTAATAATATATTGGAAAAGTTTATGCCAGTAAACTTATAATAATTTATAAAAGCAATATGAGAACTTTTTCAAGATAATATTTGCTTCGGAAAATTATAATTAGTTAGAAAAAATTATTCATGATTCCCCTTAATGTCTATCTGTGAAAATGTTTGTTGCATCAGTCAGGAGGACAAACGGACACAAAAGGCGGATACGTAATATTTAATTATGTATTTTTATATTTTAATAAAAACCAAAAAAAAATTGTTTTACAAAAGATATACAACACAACAGTGTTTTTAAATTTTTCATTAAGTTTTATTTCAACACAAAATTTTCGTTTGCAAGAACAAATTTATTCAAGACCCAAACTTCTTTAATGATTTAATACCACTTTAAAAATGAAAGGTTTTAAAATTGATATTAAATAGCTTTTTTTTAATTGTAAAAATAAAATAAATACTTTTTTACGTAAACCCTTAGCAGAAATGCATTTATTATATTGATCTTGGTAATGACAGTGATAATTATGAACTTAAGAAAACAATTTCATTTGTGTATGTATGTATGTATGTATTTACTTGAATATTGACAATAGGTATAACCATATTAAAATAAATTAAATTAATTTAATTTAATTTAATTTAATAATATAGAAACAAACATCAAAAGCACGCGAACGCCTTCACAAACTGAATTACAGATATTAAAGCAGTAAATTCGAAAACATGTAAGAATTTGTTTTATCAAGCGTAAAACTAGAAGCTTGAGTAATACTTAGAAGTATGAAACTATGAAATGTACATACATATATACATATTTGTAAAATGTTTGTGAATGAACAAACAAACGATGTTTTCTTAGAGGCGAAGAACTTTAAATTTGCTACCCTGTTTTAATTGACAGCTGACTTAAGAGTTCTCGATTGTTTTGAGCAAGTTTGGTTTAGCAATTGATGATAAATAGACTCATACCGGAGTAACGTTTGCAAATTGTTCCAATAGGCTGAGGATAATCCATTAAACTATCAGAGCACTTTACTAACTTGTCCACCAGGCTTTTAAAAAAGGATTTTGTTTGTAGGAGAAAGTATAGAACTTACCACACTTTTGCTGATAAAATATGTACTTCAATTCACCTTTAAAACAATTTAAAAAAATTAAAACAGTCTTTTTTTTTAAGTAAAAAGAAAACTAAATTATATGTAAAAGTATTTTGAATGGAACTATTTTAAATATTTACTACATATGAACGTATTAAACCAATCTAATCCAATTGGTTTTAATAAATATTCTTAAAACCGATATTGCGATTTTTTTATTTTACGAGGGATTTCTGCAGCCCCTAATAAATACAAATAATTACATACATATGTATATTAAATTAATATTTGCTTATAAGATAAATTACTCATTTTCAATTCAATTACCAAACATAGAAATGGTATTTAGAAAATTTACAACAGAATCGACACAAAATATCGTATATAGTAAATTTGTGGGTGTGTTACTGACACCATGATTTGTTGTTGTTATTGTAGTATTTGTTTAAATATCATTCGATAAATGTATCTGAGTACTTTTTGGATCGTACGAACATTTGAAATATTTTGTTAGTTGTTTAAATGCTTGAACATATTTGGTTATATTGGAAAACATTTTTAATCATTCAAATAAAGGGTTACATTGACTTTCGAATTCCCTTAACTTGCGTGTTTGCAATTGTACATCAATACCATGAAGAGTATTAGTTTCCCAATCAATCCGGCATAGATAAAAATTAAATTTTTGAGAAGAAAAAAATTTATAATTATATAATAAAGAATACATCAGAAGCTTTTATAAAAAACATTTTACTGAATAAATCTGAAAACTCTACCTTATTTTCATAGATTGCAAATTTCTTCTTCGTAAACGGGGAAAAACGATTTAATTTTATTTAATGGAAATAAAAAATATTTAACAATATTTTTTGCCATTAAATAGAAAATTTAATGCGATAAGAGTTATAAAAGATTCAGAAACAACATATATAATCAAAAAACAAGACAATATTCATTTAGTACCAAAGTTGTGATATCGGGGATAATTCACACAATAGAGTGTTATTTGCAATTAAAAAACATAATAACCTAATCACTTTATTTTTGGTTGATTAAACAAATTAATTAT
>NDXZ01024029.1:2822-29103 GCA_003055125.1 Paykullia maculata | reverse complement strand
GGTTTCGAATGTATAAAAAATACAGTCATCGTAGACATATGCACATTATGTATATACAGACATATGTAAGTTTTTATATGCAAACAGCATAAAATGGAGAATGAAAAAACAACCTGTCTTGGTATTTCGTTCGTATTATTTGTGTGAAAATTATAATAAACATAATATTGGAAAATTATGTATGTATGTCTGAACATATATGTTTGCTATAAATTTGTTTTCTTATAACCATATTCGAATTTTTATGTAGATATGTACATACTCATGTGCATATATTTTAGAACACATTTCATTATTAGACATTATTTTATCTTTCAATTTATATTTGTGTTATTTCTTTTTCCATACGGAAAAACTTTAACAGACATACATACATACATATGCATACATAAATGATTATTCTTTTAACGGGGCAGGGGGTAAAAAGTCTGGTTTTGTATTTTTATACCATTTCCGTGATTTGTAGAGTAAAAAGACAAAGATGTTAAACTTTTTGACATTTAATAGACAATACGTTGTTATTGCTTTATGCTTTGTTATTTTATTTTTTGTGCCATCTAAGGTGTTCAAATATAAATTTTTTTTGTTTAGATAACAAATTTGTTTTGGAAATATCTAATAAAATTTAACATTTTTTGAAATATTTTATGTAGCAAATATGAACATACATACATATGTGTATGTTAATACGAATTCAAGCTTTTTTTTCAATAATAAATACTTTATTCTTATGTGATTTCTTCTTTTTACAAAAAAAAAGACGATCAATTTTAATGCCTAAATTATTCTTTTAATATCCATTAAAGTTTTCACTTTGCAAGACTTTCTAACGAAATTTATGTTGTGTGCCATAAAGTTGAGATTTTTATTAATAATATTTACATGTTTTTATAATCTTGTTTTTTTTTTTTTGTAAAGTTTGTCAAGTGTTTTGTGTTTTTACAAATACTGCGTATTTGTTATCTGTCGCTGTTTGTTGAATCTTTATACATTTTTCCAAGTACTTACCATTTTGCATTGCCACACTTTTATCTTCCACTCGACTGACATAACAGCACAATTCGTCTTGTCGTTCTGCATTTTCAATAAGTTCAGCTTCAACCGAGAAACCCCACATTTGTTCTAGAGTCGTACGATGCAATTCAACTTGATATAAGATTTTCATGCAGACTTCCACGAATTCATGATTATGTAACTGTAAATAAAAAATTAGGGAAATACTTTAGAAACTCTATATAAGAAAGTAAGAAAAAAATAAGAAAAAATATCAAGGAAGTACATTTAGAAATATCTGACTTATATAATTTTGTTTCGATTATGTTGTAAAGTAATTTTTGAAATTATATTTTATTTAAATTAACACGAAATTCCAAAGTGATTTAAACTTTCTACTTAAAAAATTTCGACTAATTTTTTAAGATCAAGATGTAAACAAATTCTCTATATTTTTATTATTTTCGAATCAAAAACTAAAAGTAATATAGGAAAAATGTTAACATAGGTTTGGGTAATTTGATATAAAAAATATAACAGATATCTGTTTTAGATCTTAGATTTAGATCAAATATCACTGCACATTTTGTAACATTTTAATGAATGAGTAAAAATAATTTAAAAAGAAAATAGTGCTTGGATTGACGATAATGAAATTCAAATCTACAGTTTTGTTTTTAAGTTGTTGTTTTTGCAGTTATAGTGCACAAATCCTATGTGTCCATATTAGTGGCAGAAATTGTAAGTTGGTAATGTTTATGTGCACAACAACGGGAGTTAAAATGCTATTTGCATCAGTGATTGTGATTTCCTTTATTCCTTGTAGTTTTTCACGCTTCTCTTATATTGTTGCAAAATGTACATGTAAACATGTATTCCATTAAAAATGTGTACGTATCTATGTATGTATGTATGTTTACAAATAAGTGCGGTTGTGGTTGAAAAATGTTAACAAGTCATTTAAGCATCTCTTCTCATTCTACTTTTAATCTAGTACTGGTTAGTTTATGATTAAAGTGCGACATGAAAACTATTACAAATTTGTTGTTGTTGTTGCAGAAATTTATCGTAAAACCACAAACAAATTGTCAACAAAATTACATTTCTGTTGTTGCATTGATTTGTAACTTGGTTAATTTAATTTTTTTTTTATGTTTTAAGAATTTTTCTACATATTCTAAAGTTGTAGTCGTTTGAGCGCCTTTTATCACACATACATACAAACGGTATTTATAATTAAGTAAATGTATGCATGTGTGCGTGTGCGTCTATCAACTGTGTTTATCAGTCAGTGCTTAAAGTAAACTATGATGTGGTAGCAATTGCAATGTGTTTGTGCGTGTGGTCAGAAGAAACTAATAATTAATGCTTCACTGGTGCATCAAAACGACAGTGAAATTGTGAAAATTTCTATATCCAAAGGACAAAACCCCAAACCTAACCATTGCTTTACCTTAGCTACGGTCGTTGAAATGTCGTTATGTTGTAATGGCAAACGATAGCAGTAGCAAAAATAAATTAAAAAAAAATCAAGAAATCTTGTTGTCATGGACGAACTTTAACGCCATATTTCAGGAAGCTGACATACAGCGGATGTTATTACAACATTAAAAGGACAGACAAAAAAAAAACTTGCAACAAGGTACATATGTACATATGTATGTACATACATATATAAATTGTTCAAACACTTTTACGATGATAGTATCTTTTAACCACCTTTTATTAGTTTTTATGTTGTCGTTTTTCTTTTTCCTTAAACATTTCTTTTTTTTTTTAGTTCAATACCATTTCGAAACACATACACACAAATACAGTTACTTTTATAGTGTTTGTATGTGTATTAAACAAAGCCTTATTTTTATAATTCTTTTAGAGTAAAAATATATATACATAAGTATATATAAGTTTCAATAGCCGTGAGTGACTACGCTGTAGGAAAAATAATAAAAAATTAGAGTTCTAATAGGATTAGGTTTCACTGACATTCTGGAGTTCACTTTTGGACATTTTTACATTGAAAACGTATCAAAATTAAACAAAGAAATAGGAAAAACTTAAAAACTATTTATATTCATATTAAATATAATTGCATGCGTAAATCAATTAACGTTTAGTTTGAATTATTTATTATTATTTAATACATTTTAATGCGATATGATTACTTACATAATTTTCGATTAAATCGTTACGGTGTGGCACAAAGTAATTGTGATCCTCCATGTCACGTCGTTTCTTAACACGTACAAAATGTTCCATGGGATTGAGATTGCGGCGGGCGCAAGCATTCGCAAGAAACTCTTCTACTGACATCGCGTCACGTAAGTAAACAGTCGAATAAGCATTGTCAGGCATCGCAACTTTGAACGTTTTTTCCGGTTCATCACGAGAATTCAACTGCAAAACACATAAAATTGATTAAATTCACAACAACAACAAAAAACATATCTGTTAAAAAAAGGAAACTTTTTAGTATTTGCTGCTTTAAAAATACAACAATAAATACAAACAAATGCTTAAGAAATATAATTTAAAACTGGGGTTTTCAGTTTTAATATTCTAAAGTTCTATTTTTTGTAGAAATTATTTGCTGACATATGTTATATGTTTTTATGCAATCCTTTTTGTAAAAACCTTAAAAATATAACAACATAAATCATCAGAACTCTTTTATCATCGGTTCGTATTACTGATATTGAATATGAATTTCATCTATTTAACTCACAATTAAAAGAGACTAATAATGATTAAACCGTAGCTGGTTTTGAAAATACATTTCCCTCTTGGTTTAAAAGGTATAAACTTAATTTTAAAAAATATGAAACGTAAAGATACCAGAAAATTAATCATAGATTAAATTGTTGAATATTTAATATATAAAAGCCTAGTGTAAATGTGTAAGTTGATACATGCTAGCCTTCGAAACAGCCTAACAGACTTAAATGAAATTTTGTGTATTTTGGTTCCATTTTAAAAGATCTAATCACTGAATAAATCGACGCTAAAGTTAAAATATAAGCTTTTTTGCAAGAAACATATATTTTATACCGTTTTCGTCTCATACTGTAATCGATCATACTCTCAAAATCATACGAATTTATCTTAAATTAATTAAAATTTCTAGAAGACCAAATTATAAAAACACATACATATATTTTTTTAAAAGGCATTTTTGACAATATTTTTTAATATTTTTTTCTCTTTTTAAAAAAATTAAAAAAACATTTTTTTCATCAACGGAATTTTCAAAATATTTTGTATTCAAAATATTATATAATTCGTTACCTAACAAGTACATATATAAAATGCTTTTCAAAAGCCATTTAATTGGCGGAACTCATTTAAGACTTGGCACTGCTAAAAATAGATATTTTTGTTTCCAATTTTTTTTTTTTTTTTTTTTAATAATTACCCCCATATTCATAAACAATTTTTAAGTTTACTGAAGGTTTATTGAACAGTTTTCGTATGAAATTTTCGTTCAATAAACCTTCAATAAACTTAAAAATTGTTTATGAATATGGGGGTTAATATGTATTTCTTTAAATTTAATTTTTCACGTTTAATACAATTTCAGTTTTTCTAATTTGTTTTATTTAATTTTTTGAAATAGTACTTGAGTTGTGTACATATGTACATATGTATTTATATACGCATGTATGTATGCACGTATATAAAATGTCTATAAAGTACACAAGCCTGCAAACACACCATTATGCTTGTTTATGTGTATGGCCAAAATGAATGTTGGGCATATTCGTATATAAACATTATTATAGTTTATAAATTATGTAAAATACATACATACATACTTACATATATGTACATATGTATGTATGTCTACATGCGAAAATGCATATGATTATATTTCAAACAGTATGTCAACAAATTTAGCTTACAAACAGAGAACGATTTAAGGCTAAAAGGATTGAATTCCTACTTTTGGATTTTCTTTTAGTTTTAATTTTTAAGAGGTGGAAAGTTGATTTTGTTTGTAATTAAAAAAATTACTATAACAAAACGTTCTAGCAAAGGTCTAAAGAATTTCTTGACACACTGTCAATATGTAAGTTTGCGTATATCTCGATATTTGTGTTTTTATGCAAAAGGGTTTCGCCTTTTCTGTTGCTTCTGTTGTGTGTGTGTCATATGTATTTTTGTGGTGGCACTTCTGTTTGTTATGTCTACCAAGTCAACAACCCTAAAATATTATAAAGAGCTGATTGAATCTACATGCAACATTTTGTTGTAGCGTCATTTGTATTTATTTAATAAAAACTTTTTTATTGTAAAATGTTCCGTTTTTTTTTGTGTTTTAATATTTTTTTGTAACATGTACACACCACCCACTCTAAAATGATACAAATTACATACTCAAACATATTAAGTATTTAAACAAATTTAAAAATTAACGAAAAAAATTAAATAAAAATTGCAATGAGATTTTAGTTGCGATTCTTATTTGTATTTGTGTTGTGATGATATTTTATTCAGACCAAATTTGTTTGTTGTTTATATTTTTCTTTATTACTTTTAAAATAATAATAAAAACATGTTACATGCATAAATAATTGTATTTATGTACATACTATATGCATATGCAATGTAATCGGCTCTGCAATATTTAGTTTTAATGATTTATTTTAAGTTTATTTATTTAAATTTAATATATCCGATTTTTTGCCATACAGTCGCCCATTTAAATATTTGCATTTGTTGCATTTTATTTACCTTTTACATTTTTCAGATGTGAAAGTCATTTAACTAAATTTATATGACAAAATATTATCATTATCGGTACTAGTTTTGGCTTGACAACGCTTATAAAAAGTTGAAGCTATTAAGGTTTTTTTATATAAATTTCTATAAATAATTTCTCTATAGGTCCAGCGGTCTCCCACTGTCTCCTAGATGGGCAGTTTGGATCTCTACTTCACATAACATAGCACTTTTTACAAACTTTAAGGACTCTTAATTCTAAAGCTTCCCAGATATGCGATAATAAATATTTCTGTTGCATAAAAGTTAGGCGTGACAACCGAAGATTTTACTTAAAGTAATTTAATGATTTTTATGTTTAAAGTTTAAAAAAGTGGCCAATTTTTTCATTTAAGAAGAATTTTGAAAATTTTTATTAATTTCTTTTTCCCCCCCAAACTGTTAAGGCACAATTGACTTTTTTTCTGTTTATTTTTTGCTCGTTGTTAAGAACTCAAGAGGCATTTTACAGACAAACCACGCAACGTTAACGTTAACGTTAATGCCTAAATCATCAAAGTGAATGATAAATTAGTTTAGCATTTGTATGTGTATAATTGTTTATATATATTCATAGTTTTGTAACGTGTTGATGATTTTGCTCTGCTTTATACAAATAATCTTAACAACTGAATCAATTATTATGTGGAGAGCAAATTGATTTTTATGTGCTCGATTAGTTGAAGAGTTTTTTTTGAATGTTAATTATTTAATTGTTATTTCTTTTGACAATGTATTTCGTGCTGCATCTGTTGTAGTACAATTAATAGATTTTTTTTCGTCTGCATGTTCGTTATCAAACAGAAGTTTATGCAATTAATGTTGTTTAGTTTTAATTAAAAGAATATTTTGGACTAATTTTGTTATAAGAAAATTAACAAAAAAAATCACAAAAATTTTCCGTTTATAAAAAATCTTTTTGAAAATCTGTTTTTCTTTGCAAAACATTTAAAAAAAATGTAAACATACCTGCATTGAGCGGCGACTTGAGCCACTATTCGATCGCGACAGCATAGGAGGACGTCGTTTGGTAGCGCCACGGCCAGCAAGTAAGTTATTAAGCAACGAGGGTGAACGAGCGCAAATGAATGCATGAAACGAGGAAACCGTAAAGACGCCTAATTTATTGAGAGTATTTTTAGTAGGCCGCGAAACGTGGGTCAAAAGTGACTAAAACAAATAATGAAAAGAATTATAAGATTAAAACTCAATATACATAAGTATGTACATTAGTAGTGAAAAACTTAAAATTTTTTTTAGCTAAAACTCACTTTTGGATTTGGCAATTCGCCACTCTGTAGAGATGCCATATAGCAGCGTAATCGAAATTGTTCACAATGCAAACGTTCGAGATTTTCCTCCCATTGAAGTATCTGCCCTTGAAATTGAAGTCGTGTATCCTGATCGGTAACCACCGATTGTTGTAGCTCTGCCATATGTTTAAGTTTGTGATCCTACAAATACGTAAAACAATTTATATACAAACATAAGTTACTATACAATATTTTTTCAAACAACAAAATAAAATAAATCACAAATAAAACAAGATACAAAATGAAGAAAAAGAAAATCTATTCATAAGTTTTTTTTTAGTTTCAGTTACAAGAAAAAAAAAAATAGAAAAATAGAAAAACATTTCACACGAAAATTACTCGAACATCTACATATATGTACATACACATCCATATATCCAGGTATAAATAAATGAGTGAATGTGTACACTTTTCATTATTTTCAACGCCCATTAGTTGGATTTTTGTTTGTTTGTTTGACTTCGTTTCATTTTAGTTGTTGTTATTATTCTTGATGTTTTTAATGCAATGTTTAGAGATTGAGATCTATTCCATTTTCCCTTGCATTTAACAAAGTCTTCTTTTTAGATTTTTGTTTGTGTTAAATAAAATAATGTATGTATACATACATACATCCTCGTATATGTAAGTGTGTGGGTAGGTAAGAACGTGATATGTATAGTATGTGTGCACAGTTTTATGCCATCTATTCATATGTTTCTTTATGATTCATTCATTTACTGTTCGTCTCCGAACAAAAACGATGGCAGACGAAAAATATCACATGTACAAATATTTGTGGGCAACAAATGTGACAAATGTTGCCAATACACATGCAAATTTTATGTATATGTTTGTATATCTGTATACAATTCATATCACTGTTGCAAAATACTACAATATTTACAACATAACACAAACAGCACCTTTAGAAAATCAACAGTAAGTAAAAGTTTTGCAACTGTTACCGGTTGTTGTTGTTGTTGTTAATACTTAATGTTTTAAAGTATGATTAAATGTATGTGATTGTGTGAAAAAAATGTTCTGTAGAATGTATTGTGTGTGTTTTTAGTGTTGCACACTTGGAAAATATTAACATTTGTTCTCTCACATACATATGCATACATGTATGTATACATATGTATGTATTTGTATATTAGTTGCTGCTGCTCTTTTCTTTCTTTCTTTCATTCCTTTTTTGTTTAGAAAAGAAAAATCAAATATGAAGATGAAAAATAATTAGAGCGTAAAAACCGGAGCATGGTAACACTTACATTGCAATTCGACTAATTCATTTCCAAAAAAAAAACAAAAAAATAAATTTTAATGCACATATTTATGTATGTACACCGAAAGAAAAATGCATTAACAGTGGTGGCCATAAAATTACAACATTTGTAGTATTAATAGAAGACATTTTTTTATTTTTAAAAGGAAAAATACCTATTTTATCCTTAAACATTAATTTTTATACTAAAAAATAAATACAAAAAAAAATGTTTAATATTCTCTCTACGTAAAAAAAAATGTTTTTTTAGGCGTCTTTATTTCTAAGCTATTATTATAAACAGGTAACGTTTGTTTGTTTGTATGTACTAATATAATTTAAAAATCGTTTTACCTATGCCCGTGCCCTGTATTGTAAGTGAGAAACGTTTCATTTGAAAAATTTGTAGTCGCCTTGTTTAAAATAGGGTGAGTAAGAGTAAGTCAACTATTTTGATTGAACTTCAAATTTAATGTATTTAAATTTAAACTAACAAGTTTTAAGTTTTAGTTTTAAGTTTTTGACTTTTAATAAAATACTTTGCTTCCTCTTTATTTTTTATAAAAACTTTAAAATAAATACCAACAATAGGCTTAATGACAATCAAAAAACTATAAATTTTGATGAATTATGTGATATTAGGCCTTATACACGAGGTTGGATTAGCTATGGACTAATCATAACAACATTTTTTTATTAGACTAATTTGTTGCTTATTTCGATTACATATCGATTTCAATGTTTTTGGCAGGTCCTATTTGAAAGCTTTTATTAAAGGAATTATAGCGCAACCTTTGCGGAACTTGATTGGAAGATGTCTATTTTCTTTTAATGAAAATTTTATCTTTTTAAGTGATTACTAGGGGCAGGTATGTTTTCGTTAAATGGCCACAACTGCTTATAAATATATGCATTACACATATACCTCGCTTTAAACTGTGTAAATTTTTTGTATTGAACGGGATATTTAGCTTGATAAACATTTTATAGGTATTATCCAGGTAAGTGTGTATAGGAAAATTATACACAACAAAATGTATACATACATAGACATGTATGCATCATTTGTATGTATAAAAAGAAAATTAAATTAGACTATATTTTAAGTATGTATGCATGTATGTGTTTGATTTGTTTGTGATTTTTTTTCCTATGCACTTCTATGTATGTTGTACACACATACATATGTATGTATGTGCAAGTAAGCATAAGCTGCAGGCATTCTTTATGTGATTTAACTCAAACTTACATACATAAGTACATTTATGCACTATTCATTAAATAGTGACAAATATTTTTTTTTCTTCTATGAAATATAGACATTGTATCGTATGTTGTCGTGATACTCATACTTTAATTTAAAATATGTTCAAATGTATGCATGCATGCTTGAGCATGTTATTATTATTAAAGATTCGATTGAATGACACACGGTTCATTAGTTTTATGCTGGCTTATAAGAAAGATTCATATTTATTGAAATCAAATTGTTTTATAAGTTAAAGACTAATATTAAATCCATACAGAAACATAAGTATGTATATTTAAAAACGAAATAAATATATTTATTTCAATAATGACAACATGTTGTTCTATAAACACAGTTACATACATATTTATATTCATATGTTTTCAGTAATGATATTTATTTTGTAATTAATTTTGTTTTTTGTACTTATTAATTTAAAAAAAAAAACTTTTTAGTTTAAAAATTTTGTTTTTAGATTAAAACAATCTTAATACTTCGTTTTTGATGTAGCGTTGACTTGACTTGCAATTTTACAAATTAAAATTAAAGAAAAAAAAACGTTATATGCCGATAACGTCCACATTCAGATATACATAAATATCGGATTAATTTTGTTTCGATATATTTTCTACTTACAGAAGATTTTCGAGAAGATGTGTTTTTTCATATTCGATTAATTTTTCAAGCCCTGATATTAAGATCATTTTTTTAAGACAATCTTAAATAATTTTTTTTATTTTAAAATAGTTTAAAACAAATTCCTTTTTTGGATTTTTGCAAAAGTTTTTTTTGTTTTTTTCTAAATGCATGAAAAAGTATAAAAACATTTTTTGTCATTTATTTCAACTTGTTTTAAATTGGCTTAATAGGTTTTTAGTAAATTGTTCAACTGTAAACAAATATGAATCTGTGAATCTCCAAGTAACCTTTAAAAGTTATATTTACTATTTTAAATGGTAGATAAAAAATTAAGTTTCAATTTGCCTAAAATTTACATTTGCTGAATTTGAACTCAATACAAAAATGTATTGGAAAATTTTAATTACAACTAATTCATATTACTCATACGCATTCATGTTCAGTTTCGAAATTTTCTTAAAGCAATTGAAAACTTAAATGGATCAAAAAAAGCTCTCTAATTTTGAAATGATGAAAAAAAAATTCTTTATTTTTTCACTTAAGTACTTTATAATAAAGAGTGAAAAGGGCTGTTGATTAGAATTTCGTTTACTATTCGACCAAAAAGATTATTGGATTTTTTTTTTGCTTTAGTAGTATTTCAAATACTTATTATTGGATTGAAATTTATACTAAAGTGTAAAGAATAAAAAATCCAATCGAACTTATCAAACATTTATTTATACAACTAGAAATAAAGTTTATTTTAATTATGTATTTTACATTATTTTTGAGAATGCAAATAAAAATTTGTATTTGTTATGAAGATACTCAAACAGAAACAGAAACAAAGAAAAGGAATTTAAAAATATTACACAAATGCCTGCATTGTCTATTATATAATTATTAAAAAAAAAGTAAAAAGGAACAGAAATAAATTTATAAAGATATGATTTAACAAAGATATGTAAGAGAGCAATCAAAATAAATAAAATTACAATCACATATGGCATATAGAGTTTCCAGTTTCTTTTAAACCTTTTTTCATATTTTTAGTTTTAAAAATTGACTTTTTTGGACACTCTGATATTATTAAGATGCCCCTGTTATAAAATCTAGAGGCAAAAGATAATGTTTGGCTTAATTGAAATACAATAATGGTAGAATTAAATTCAAATAAAATAAAGTTTTAACAAATTTTTGTACAAAATAATCAAATTTTTGGATTTATTTAGCAAAATGTTTATATTTATCTATTTATTCTAAGCATACGAGTGAAATAAATACGATCGAAATTAGCATAGCATTGTTGTTATAAATTATTACAGCAACAATGTTATATAGATTTAATTTTACTTGGCTTAAAAAAACATTGGTGTATTTTTTGTGTTCCAAATATATATATTTTTATAAGTGGGTCAAAGTTGTGTATCTCTTTAAAGAAACACAAAGTTAATAGAGATGAAATATTTCTTATATATACGACATATTTATGAAATAAATTATAAAATAAACTAAAAAATGGACAAATTCTATATATGGATGTATATCATGGCCTGTGGTTCCTTTTAGGGACAAAGGGCCACATTAAGATGTTAAATTTAAGAACATCGTAAAGTTTTAAGACGGAAACATATATTGTTTTTTTAAAAATCCCTAAAACCCTAATCATAAAGAATCCCCTAAACTGGAAAAACTGCGGCATATTGTTACTCACATACATACATTTGCACATGTATACATTATTATATGTACATATACATATGTACATATGTATGACCATTGTATGCTTAGGTAGTGTTAAGGTGTTTGTCTGTATAAGTATTTTATATTAATGTTTAAACGTGGTTTTACATCGTAATTTTTAGTTGGTTTTGAATTTATTTTTTCTTGCACCACAACCCTTTTGTAGTAAGTGAATCTTCTTGTTCATATCGTAAGTTCTTTCATTATAATTTTTTTTCGACTTTTGTACTTTTTTTCCAAAACCATAGTCATATGCTCCAATGTCCGTCTGTCTATTTATATGGCTGTTTTATCATTCTGTTCTGTACAGTTCTGTTGAAGTTTTTTTTTTTTGATTTTACATTCAGTCTTTAGCTTCAGCTAAGAGCAGTCTTAATTACTTCCTATAATGCACTGCTTTGGCGGGAAATCCATTGCGGAAAACAACATAAAACTCCAAAGTCTTAATAGTGGGTGACTTTGTTCTTTTTTGTATTTTACTGCTGCTTTTTTGTTTTATAACTTTTTGCATTTTTTACATTTTTGTTTTCTTTTTTGGCATTCATAAACTCGGCTAGCTTTAAGGACAAACAAGTTTAATGAGCAAGAAAAATTAGTTTTGCTATATGTGATAAGCTAAAATCGGTTTGTGTTCGCAACTTATTAATTTACATTTTTTAAAACTTTATTTTTCAAATAAGAAAAACGGAATCTTGTTGGTTCAACAGTTGACTTATATTTACCAAATGGTATTTATGTTTAATATATTTTTGGTAATAAGAAAAAAACTGATAAAACCTGATTTTGTTTTTTTTTTTTAGGAAAGGTACTGTTGAAGATTAAAAAAAACTTTATTCATTAATTTCTATTATAACAAAAGCTATTGTTTTTCTTTTCTACTTTACTACTTGCATGGAATAGCGTCCCCTTTTTGGCTAAATCTCGTAGCTATAAAATAAGAATTTTTAGTTGATAAATAAAACTTTTGTTAAAGATAAATCCAAAATCACAATTTTACTTCATCAAATTTAAATATGCGTTCAACGTATGTAAAAAAGGTTAAGTTTTTACGTTATAAGTTCCAGACATGCTGGACTCGAAAAACAATAAGTATCAACAAATTTTAATGTCTTCGCATTTATACATGTTTGTACTATAATTTCCTTGGGCAAAATACTTCCACATATGCACATGCAAGTCCGGTTAGTTATTTAAGAGCCCATCTTCTAATTTCTTTTAATATATTTGAAAAAGAAAAGCCAAAAAAAAACAAAGAAGAAAATGCACCAGAAAAGTGTTAATGTGTGTGTGTGTGTGTGTGTAATTTTTATTTACATTGTTGTCTTCAGTTTATTTATGGTGTCTGTATTTTAGTCGCATTTTAGACAACACTTTGTATTTGTTGTTTTTGTTTTCGCAAACTAATACTTGCTTGTGTCTATGTCTGTGGGGGAGTATAATGTTTTTCTATTGTTACTTTATTCGTGCAAAAAAAACATTTTATAGGAAAATTAAAAAAGAAGAAAAAAACATTAAATTTATTTTTAGTTGTACCGCAATTATAGTTGCAAATAATGTGTAAATGCATTTGTAACTGTATTTGTTTGTACAACAACTTATTTTAAACAATAATTTCCACAAAACTATTATGTGTTTTTCTAATTCTTGCAGCTCCCGACAGCCACATTTAATAGTGTTAGGTTGAAGAGAGAAGAAATAATTTCAATTACCTCGGGATTCTGTTGCTTTTTTTATATTTAAGACTTAAAGGTACTTTGAAAAACCATGTTGCATTTTACAGTTACTTCTTGTAAATGATTAAAAACGTTAAGTGTGTGTATAAGGAAACATAAAACAACTGGCAAAGTGATATATGTATAAATAGCATATAAAAATAAAAAAATATAGCAACACATGTATGTACATATTCCAAGATTCTTAGTTAAATTTACAAATACATTTGTGTGGGGAAAATGCGATAAAATTATAGAGATCCTTTTTGTTTCATTTAATTATTGTTTCTTGTTGTATCTTCTTTTGCTGTAATACTACTTACCGATTCGATAGCTTTTTCAATTCGGAATATTTCTTCTTGCAGTAAATGCAATGTTCCGGTTTTTCCTCGATGCCTTGCAAATGCAGCTGCACAAGCGCTGTGAATGCTATTAACCCAATTTTCCAATTCCACCTGAAAATAAAACAAGTTTACGTTGAAGATAATTTAATTTCAACAACTTTTTAAAACTTAATCAAATGGCCTTATTGTCAGCATGCGCCTGCACTGCTCTAGACAATCTCCATCTGTATGTCATAACTATGGCACCAAACATCCGATTTCATCCTTCAATCACTAAAGGCAATTTTTATCTTTATTCATTCATTCAGTCAGTCAGTTTTTTATTCGTTGTGTACATATATTCATATATATATATACACACACACACACACAAATTGTCACACTGTCAGTGGAAGTAATTGTTCATTTCAAGGACTGACTGACTGAAAGGATGAATGGTTGGTTGTTTGGAAGGATACAAGTTTATTGCTTGAGTGCATATGTATGCATTTATGTTTATACAAAGCTCAAGTCAATATTTATGTACATTTAACATAAATGCGCATACATAAAATATATACAAACATATATACATTGAAATGTACTTGTCAACATGTGCTGATTTAAATATGTATGTCTGCCTATAGATGTGCGTGCGATCAAATTTGCTTTAGTCTTGAAGTACATATGTATGTATAAAGCACATTTAAAAGAATTTAAAGCGAAAATACATAAGTATGTATGTATGTATGTATGTATCTTTTACTTACATACGTTTGTACATCACTGCATTTATCACTACATTGTACATTGCAACTTAAGGCGTTTAGATTATATGATAAGGACATGTTGAAGAAATGAACATTAATTATAAAGAAATTTAAATCTTTATAAATGTTCGTTGGCTTTTGTTTACATAATGGTTCACACATAAACAAACCCACATACATATATAAGTTCACACACAAATTAAAACACTGCTAAGTGCAGGTACATCTATGTTTAGTTTATAACTACAACTTTTAATCATATTTAAGAAATATTCAAAATAATTAAGTAATTTTAACTATATTTAACTTAAAGAAGCAAAGGATAAAAGATTGAAATAAAACTTTATGTTATTTTTTTAAAAAATTTCAAAACTGAGAGTCACAATATATAATTTAGTATTGAAGCTTCTTTTGGACCTAAATGATTCGGTAAACTTTACATAAACGTTTCTTGAATTTTCATATTTGCAAGTAACTAAAGGTTTTCATTAAAAACAAGTTTTTATGTTGTAAATCATGTTTTTAACTTTTTGGCCAAACGGTAAACGTCAATTACAAATGTTTACCTAAGTTTGATGTGCATTTGAAAGTACAAAACTTTTCTTGATATTCAATAGAAAAAAATCATTGAAATAAAAAGAACTTTTCATGACCGCGAGCAATGAACTTGTATTATGTGTGTAATAAAAAGCAAATAGTCTCTTTTTTCTATTTAAAAAGTAGGGAGTAACGTCTATAGAATATTTTTCGTATGTGTGAAACATAATAAGCTTTTATGCAGTTCAAAAAAAAAAGTTATTTGCTTATTTGTTTGTTCTATGACTAGAAGGACATACAACAAATGTATGTGCATATATATGTTTAGCATTCACATGTACGACCAGCTACATACACGACAAAGGTACATATTAGTTTTATGGGCAAAAATAAAATAAAAAAAGAGGCCGGCCTATCGAGATATGTTTGTTTGTGAAATTTGCATTGCCACTGTATTGTTTAGCGAACAAACAAACAACGTGCAAGTATAAAAGCAAGGACATACATACATATATGCCTTTTTAAGAATTGGTCACTTTATGTTTGCTTGTATATGTAATGTGCATGAGAAAACAATTTTTTTTGTCAACATTTCTTGTTGTAGCCATTCAAGCCATTTGAATATGAAATAATATATTCAACAAGATTTAACTGGAGGCGGAAAGGACTTAATTTCAAGGATTCTGAAATAAATTAAGCAGCTTAATATAAGTAGGAATGGCAAGAAACTGTAAACGGAAAAATAAAACTACCATTTTTGGTTTAAGGTATAAAAAAACAATTTTTTTTTGTAAGAGAATAAAAAAAGAAAATGATTTTTAAGATGTTTGGCAACTCGGAATCTAATAATAATTGTTTTTCGACCAACATTTTTAATTTATATTTGTAGTTAAAAAAATACCAAACTGCAATCCTTGCATAGATGTGATGCAAAATGCAATAATTTTGATATTAATTTAAACAAGTATGTAAGTATGTATGTATGTATATTTGTTTATTAAATTTTTTTTTTCACTTCTGTTTTATTTTTCCTCTTTACAAAAAATTGCATTTCCCTTTCATTTCCATGGACGTTTTTTTGTCATCTGCATTTCGATCTCTTTGAATACGATAGAAATTTTATTCATTTTTAACATTTTCGTATTAATTTATAAACACAAATCCATATGTTTATACATACATATTATCTGTCAGTTAGTAGGACGCACGACTTAATTTACATCGATGTTAATATATTGGTATATATGTATATGCAAATATAAGAATTTATGATGCACTTGAAATTGCTTACTTGTAGGTAAACAAATGTGTTTTTTTTTTGGTGTCTGTATGTTGTTTTGTGTTGCATAAGAAAAAATAATAATATTTAATAGTGCCCCCATTCTCTTCATTTTTATTTGAAATATTTTTTGCTCTTATTGAAAATCATGAATATGATGATGCATGCTTTTTTGGAATTGGTAAAGATTTTAAGTGATATTTTTTTGTTCGTATTGCAGGTAACATTATATGACTCTATAACCGTCATCATCATTGTCATTATTACCATCAGCATCATCTGAATCAAAAGCTACAACACAACATCAGCAACATATTAGACTTATGCTTCACGTACTGCCTCAGGTATGAATGTCATTTTATTTTTGCTAAATACATTATTACTTTTCACCTATTGTGGCTTCAATGGGACTCCAATGTGCAAAACGCAATAAAAGTAGAGAAAAAGCGTTAATCGAAGCCATTATTATTGAAAAATATGTGTTATTATTTGTGTCTTTATATCAGAACTCAAAAAAATTATGAACCTGTCAGTACTTTATTTAAAAGTGTAAATGTGTTTTTAATTCATACTGTTCGAACGTTTGAAATATGATATGGGTTTCATTTTGATAGATGAAAGCCCTTAAGTTTTGTTTGTTCTTCTTGTGGAATTTATTGGCAAAATTATTGTTGTGTAGGTAGACTTACCTGGCATGGTGCCTGAAATAGATACGCATCACCGAATGCAGTACTAAGGCAAAATATATAATCACGTTTGGGATGTTCTGGAATGGGCTGCATGATGGCCCCATCAACGATAATTAAATGTTTTGGTGCCGCCTCTACACTTCGACCCTCACGTGAATCACACGGATAAAAGAGCAGCGTGGTGCCCTTTAAACACACCCAATAGCCTTTCCAACCCCGCTTACGGGCTAGTTCGATTTGATGTTTTTTGCGCAACAGCCATTTTTTCACCGACAGGAATCTGTTAAATAAATTTTTGTTTTGTTTGTACATACATATGTGCAATTATAAATTATTGTATGAAACATTATTTAAAATAATCTGTAAAACTTTAATGACCTGAATCATGATTATCGCTTAGACGCTATGAATTATAGTGTTATATATATTTAAAAATTTAAGTTCTGTAAGTTTTCGTCTGTAAACTGAATAAGTTGTTTATTAGGCCCTTTCTGCATAACTCTAATGTATTAAAATTTTGTCCGCTTTGCTTGACTTTTCTTTTTTCTTTTTTTTAGCCACAAATTGGCTTTAATTAAAGTTTTTTTTAATGTTCCAATTGCTTTCAGGATATACATAAGTCAATTTGTTTTTTTTGTCTACTCTTATTTATTCCTTAAAGTAAAATATTTGCATGGTATTATTTTACTATTTCTGTTCTATTTTATTGTACATATATTTTTTGGTTTATTTTTCTCAAGACTTTTTAACTAATGTTGACATAAAATACATACCCAGCTTTGCGTACAGCTCCAGTACAGTTGAATGATGAGGCAGCTGTACCAGTTGCTTTTGCTTTATATGGTGACGCCATGACACTTTCGCCATCATCTTCATCCGATACGGCTGTAGTTAAGCTCATGCGGTCATCGTCGGAAATCTAGACAAATTAAATAAGAAAAATACCAGAGAAAATAGAAGAAATTAAAAAAAATATCATTATCATTAGTCAATGCCTTCTTTTTTACTGAAATGCATTGGGTTAAATTTGTTTGCATTTTTCTATGCAAATGTAAATTGTGTTGAGTTTAGAGTAAGTAAAAAATAAATGGCCACAGATTGGTGTTTTGCTTTGTTTGTTTTTTTTTTGTTGCAACTTATATTTTCATTTATTTTTTTTTGTTATGTATTTGCATGGCTTTATTTTAATTTTGGTTGGAATCGTGTACATCTGTTGTTGAAATTCTATGCAAAACCAAAGCAGAAGTAGTAGACTGAAACAGAGTTCAACATAATCTCATTATAAACAAGACGAAGCACTCGGAATTTGAGTTTACAATAAAAAAAACTCTGTTATTGGTGCTATAATATACGCTTATTGTATGTGTGTGTGTGTGTGTGTGTGTTGGTAGCTATAGACTATATTCCCTGTTCTCTTTGGTTGGGTTCACTTATAGTTAAGTTGCATTCGTTTGCGTATTTCTGTGTATGCAGATGTGTTTGCATGCAATTTGTATTGTATGCAGCAATACTATATTATGCATACATACATACATTCATACATATAGTACAATATGTATCAATGTGTGTATGTATTTTGTTAAGATACTTATGACAGCCGCAGCAACTAAAATATTTTTTAAGTATATAAAAAGCATTTTCATGTTCGACTCCCACAACTGCAGTCTAGTAGAGAGTAATGTGTATGGATGGCTACTAATTCTAGATGCTACTACTACTACTACTCAACTGCAACTACATACAGATGCAAAATATAGCTGTAAAGCAAATAAATAGCAGCAACTCATTCCAGTACCCCATGCTTAAAAAAATCACAGAAACAGATTCAAACATACACACTTAGAAACTTACACTCACATCGAAAAAAAAAATTGTAAAAAATCAGAAAAATTTATTACGTATTTTCTGCTTTTCAGCTAGACCAAAACTATTGGCCTGTAATCGAAACGGTGAAAGCTAAAGGGGTTTTAAGGGAAGAATAAAAAATAGCATACTTGTTCATTAATGGTCCATTGAAGTTGTAATATTTTGTACAATATGTATATTTGTATTTTGATTCCTTGCTTTATAAAATAAACATGTAGTAAAGAGTGAATAGGAGAGTTACCCAGTATAAACATTTATTTATAAAAAAAAGAAAAAAAAAACACTTGAACTATTTTACAAATCATATGAATGATAAATTTTTCTCTCTCTTTTTATCTCTTCTGTTTGGCTATAAATTAAATTTTAATTTTGTTTACTTAAGATTTTTTATATAAATTAAAAAATCACATAAAAAAAATTGTAAATAATTACAACATTTTTGTTTAAATGGTTGGTAGCATTATTATTATTTATTATATGAAAATTTGCAACAACAAATGTTAAGTAATAAAAAATTACAGTAGATTTTTGACACTTTAATGAAAAAACAAACAAAAAACCCAAACAGATAAAAATTTCGTTTATATGCCTTTTTAATTTAAAAATTATATAAAAATTAAAATAATATTACAAATCTTTTTAAGCATTTTTGAATAAACAATTAAAGAAATAGACAAGCGTTAGTGGGAAACAGGCGACTTGTTGTAAAACCGAACAGGCCTCTCACCACCCAACTAACGAAACTCTTGGCTACTTTAAACGTGAATGTTAATGCGATTTGTCAAAACTGTATTACTTAGTTATATATGGAAGCTTTTAAATCTTTTAATCGATTCTTTTTGTGACTTGGCGTCACACAAAAAAAAATTTCAATTTAAACTTAATATTTAGGAACTTTAATTGAAACACATTACGGAAAGAAAAGCGATATAAAGGTTTTCATTTTTGTACCTGTTAACCTACTTTGTATATGTTTGTAAATAAAATTTTATGTTTCTACATAAAAAAAACCTTCCTTTGTTAAAAAAAAAACTCAAACACATCTTCCTCTTCTGAATTCCGAGTAACATATAAACATTAAAATAAACATTGAAAATATAAATTTATAACAGGAATGCTATGCTGATTTTGGTCGTTGTAATTTACTCGGAGTTTTAAAAAAGACGGCGAAATTAACGCATATTTTTCTTTTACTAAAAACTTAATAAAAACCAGCTGGAATACAACTGTGTTACACATTTATAAGTACGGAAACCTGTTCGAGCTTTTAAAAACTATTTTTTAATAATAACCTTAACAAAACGTCGAGTCTACACTAAATTCTTTTCGAGTATGAGACAGCAATAAGTGCTTTTTTCTTAACAACAAAAACCTCGACCAACCATAGAAACCAAAGCCAAAGTCTTAAAACAAAATTCAACTCAATTTCCTTCTAATCAAAAATAAAGAAAAAATTATTAACTATAGCCAGAAAAATTGCTAAAAATAAAATTACAAAAAAAAATAAAAAAATCAATACATTTTTGTGCAATAAAAAAGGATTTTTCTTAACCAACTGTCAGTTATTCTTAACGTCACTTATTTCGATTCAACTTAAAAGTTATTTTTTAAAACTTACTTTCTTCGTAGTGCTTCAATTTGTTTGCATTTTGCAAATTAATTTCACAAACCATAAATATGTTAAGTACTAAATCGTTTTCAAAAAAAAGAATTTAAAGTAAACAAAAGTTATGCCAGTATATTGTGTTTTGATTAAGTACAAATAATAAAGTTATTAACAAACTGGTTAACCCTTCCGTCTTTTATTTTGTTTTTCATTGACAATTTTCGCTAATGAGTAAAAAAGTTGCTGTTCTAAATTACTATTCTTACTTTTGTTAAAGCAATTTTAGCGATTTTATTTTGGCAAAGATACAAACAATTGAAAATACATAGTAATAAATATCAGAATGAAGATGAAGGAAAAATAAAAATTCTTGTTAATTGACAAAAACAAATAGATTAGAGTTGATTACACTAAGGTATAAATTATAAAGATGTAAAGTTGTACGATTGCAATTTTGTATTTAATATATGTGTGAGCTTGTGTGTGTATGTTTGTGTGTGCAGGCGAGTGTTTAATAATAAGACAACGCTTTCAAAGCGTACAAAAACACGTAAGATGTGCGAAGAATATAAGGTATTTTGCAACGCACTAGTCTTACCTTTCTCAAAAACATCTCGTTACACTGTTTAGCTGTACTACGCCAATGTCGATGACGAAAACGGGAATTTCCCAAGTGTAGGGTTCCATGCAGTTCGGCTGCTTCACTAACAACTCGTTTAATGACCTGATAACGTACGACATCATAACGATGGAGTGGTTTAAGGGCAACAGTGCCATGCTCAGGCTCCGATTCGGCACCTGAACGCAATTGATCTTCGTCTTCGTCATCATGCCAAGCACTCAGGACTCCTTCAACGAAATTATACAACAGTTCGCCGTTTGTTTGGGATGGCTGTGAACCGGACGGTTTTTGCTCGTATTTGATTAGTTTGCGATTTTGACACACTTCTCGCAAGAGATTTTCGCCAAAGTGAACGGTTTTGTGACGACGTCGACGTTCGTCTAGCGAAGCTGCTGACGCTGATTTTGTAAGTTTTCCGTTTGTGCCATTCGCGTGACCGTTGTGGTGTTTTCGCTTTGACACAACGGGACCAGCATTAAGCAAGGCACACGATTCTCCGCGTTGTAGTGTGTTAGGCTGTGAATTGCTGCGTTGGTCGGAATGCTTTGTCGATGAGAGCAACGATAACACTGGAGCAGCAGGCTCTATATCGTAAAGTAAGGCAGGTGGCTGTGCAAGGGTTGTGCGTAGCCGATTGAAGTCGGCAGCGCAGCGAGGCAGTGAGTTACACTTAGGAGCATTTAAGCATTTTCGATTTCGACAACTGAGCGGAGCACAATAGCGGCAGTCGTGGCAGATAACAAACTTACACTTCTGTTGTTGACTTTGAGCAGGCGGCACTTTTGACGGTGGCGGTGGAGGAGCTGAACCGTCATCTGACGGAGGTACTGTGTGCATTTGAGCTTTTGTTAGTTGCTGATTTCGCAACAAATTCAATGTTGACAGCGACGATGGAATTTTTTGTTGGCCAGTGGATGACTGACACTCAAGATAACAACAATTGGGATCAGTGCAAATGGGTAGCAGGGGGCATGAGGGATCTGTACAGGGCGAGGGAGAGCGGGGTGCTCTCTCAGCGGATGATGATTTTCGTTTTAGCAGGCCATTATGGGAGGCAGACATGTCAGATATGGTGGCTGATCTTTGAGTTTGGTGGCGACGTGAACGATCTTGTTTTGACTCTCGTGAACATTGTTGGGCTGAGGATTTAATTGTCTTGGGTGGCAACTGGGGCGGCATCAATTTGTCTTTGGGCACATACTGATAGCGTTCCTTGTGCGGTTTAGCATATAGCCGTTCAACATTTGTTGCAGTTGCAGGTGTTGGTGTCGAGACAGTGACGACTTCGCTGGCCGAGTGTCGAAGGCGTCTATCCCTTATTCGTTGTTCTTGGTATCGGCGGTCTGCACAGCCTTGCTGAGCCGAAGATTGTATATGATGCTGTGCCTGTAGTTGTGCCGAGGGTGTAGATGACTTTTGTGGTAATTCTATAAAACTTTGATGAGATGAACGTCTATCAATGGGGGTCTTGCCAATAGACTGTAAACGGCTTAGTGGGTAGGCAATCCAGTCGGGTATATTTTCTTCGCTTCGGTCGCTGTAGCCCAGTGAGTGGCGTTTTCGAGCTGGATGCTGGCTGACCTCATCTTCGTGGGAGTGTGATCGAGGTGTATCTCCACTACCGTTTCTTCTATGATTTGATCTTCTGGATTTTGCTGATGCTTCTTCGCGGGCTGTCAATGCTTTCGTTGATTTTGTGAGCCATTCTACAAGGTCAGTTTTGAGGAGGGAAATTTCACCAGGTCCTGAACTTTGGCGGGACAATGGTTTTTTTAATAACTCAGTCAACTCTTCTTTCAACGCTTTTGCATAGGAAGATGTGCTGGGCCGGCTTTCAGCTTGCTGTTTAGTATGTTGTCTCTCAACCACTGAACGTTTGCGTGGCAAATGTTCTAGTAACCATGCGGGCAGCTCATCCTTCATCACAGTTATTTCACTGGGTCCAGATGAGGTTCGAGCGGGAATACGTTGACGTTCCAGCCACTCCATAGTTTCTTCACGCACAGCACCACTTTCAGCTGAGCGCGACGAGTGCCTTTGTTGTGCTTTTCGATCGAACCATTCAAGTTCATCTGGAGATCTTTTGCAGTCTTTGGACACGGGTACTTCTTCGGCGCTCTTTTGACGCCGAGGTGGCAGTTGAGGCCTTTGATCTTCAGCGTGCTTGTGATGATGCTTATGGGTGTGGCTATGGATATGAGTGACAGCTGATGGGTCTTTCTTTGGTGGTGCTTGTGCAGGTATTTTGTTAGGATCTTTACATTTGATCAATTTCTGTTCGATTGTGTCCTCATTACGAGCTCTTATACGACGAGTTATTTCAAAGATGTCTCCATTAATTTGATGGTAAAATTTTTCCACTTCCACACCTTTATCAAACTCTTCTTTTACCTGCTGGACATTCATTTTGCTGCGTGATAATGGACGAGGTGGAGGGAGAGGTGGAGGATCTTTTTCATTTTCGATGGCGTTATCAGCGGACTCGGCCGACATTAAAAGAGCACCCTTACCACCTTCACCTACCACTCCACCAATAGTGCGTGCCGAGGAGGGGGTCTGATATAGTTCTTGCTTTGACTCCTCTTGCTGTTGCTGCTGCAGTAGTCGATCGAGCGATCCATGATGCGTTTTGATTGTCGGACCCAGGGTACCTTCACCAAATGGCTGCAGGCGACACTGCGCATTACATATGCATACAGGACGTTTCTTGCTACCAAAACGAAAAAGACTGTTTGCCAATTGTGTCATTCCATCGCCTAAAACGCTTCCTCCGCCACTTACCCCACCGCTACCAGCGGTCACATCCCTTCCCGGAGCCGTTGTTGCCGAAGTCAAACGACCGGCCTGTGAAACTGGCGTTATATCGACTATCACGCAACAGCAATGCAACGAGAAGGTCTTCTTATCGCAGCCACTGCCGCTGACAGAATTATTGTTATCACTTTCACTTTTTTGTGAAGCTGCCAGAATGAGCGGCTTATACGGCGTGCACTAGTTAAAGCTTTTCGTCGCAACGACCACACTTGCCTTCGTCTATCTAAGGGTAATGCTCTGCGGCAACACGTCCGACTTAAGTTTTGTTTGTAATTAAAGTTGGCGTGAAAGTGGGTAGAAAGGGTAAAGTTTAAGGTAAGGCAAATGTTTTTAGCAGCAGCGAGAGTAGTAGTAGCGTAAGGTTTGGTTTGGATTAACAATAGCAATGGAAGTGGTAGTGGTAGTAGAGCGAGGATACGTTTGGTTTTATAAATAATTTCTTTAGATGCATCAACATACACCATTCCCACATCTATTGATAATATTACGTTTGTTGTATTTGAACCTGCTTCCAGTTTTTTTTTTGAATTTTTTCTCTTTGATATTGAGGTGAAAAGACGAAATCTTAAAACTAATGCAATTTGTTAACTTTTGCTTATGTTTCAGTTTTTAATTCACTTTGTCACTAGATGAACTTTTATTGTATTTGTCCTCTTGATGAAACAAACACACACACACTTTAACGAAACGCACTTAAAAGAAAAAACGTTTGCATTTCTGGAAAGCTGTTGTTTAATTTGTGTCGTTCACTATTTTTAAGATTTAAAGTCACGTTATTAGATTGCAGTTGTTATTTTGTATTACTTTTGATTTGTTTATGTTTGTATAATAAATCAATCGATATGTTTGTCTAACCAATTAAAGAAATTTAACACACAAATACATTTACATACAAACGAACGTATTTTTTGCTTGCTAGCTTAGGTGTAATTGTAAATACAGGTATATATGTATGTATGTATGTGTGTGTAAAAATTGTCGCTTTTGTCTAAAATTTTGTAGCTACTGATAAAATTGAATTTTATTGTATCGCCGAGAAACGAGCGAGTACGTGAAACTAAAATAAGCGATGTAAACGCGTGTGCATGCACTTGTAATTGCAATGTTTTTAAATTTACATGACTATAACGGTGAAGGACATTGCACAGATGCAGCGAATGCTTTTTTGGCGCAAGGACACCAACAACAATACTTTTTTCTTTGTAGTTTTATTCTACGTAAGAAAATAATAAAAACACTGTATGTATGTATGTTTGTATGCATTATTGTATGTATACGTTTTGTTCACAAACATACACACAATTGTACAATTGTATATATTCAAGTGTATAAGTAAAGTGAATCTCTGTTTGTATTTGTGTACTAGTGTGTGTGTTTTTTGTCTCGGTATGTACATGCGTATTTTTTAAGTGTATAAAAAGTCAACTTGGTTTGTGTGAATGTGTGTGTATTGCACCAACACATCTAAAATATAGTTAAAAATAAAACTACACACATTTTAAAATGAAAATCAATAATTAGGATTCTAATTATGATGTTGAGTTTTCTACATTGTAAGATTTACAATTTTTTGATTTTGTTTGCAATAAACAATTTTGAAAAAAAGTAGAAAATAAAAAAAGATGTTTGTTAAAGTGAGCTGCACAATAATTTGAAAAAATCAATTCGTGTCAGTCCTTGCACATATGACGTTCGTAATGAGAATGACATTGACCTGCCACATAGAACAAGCAAAATAATTGCAAACTATGATGTATATTCGTCATAAACTTGAAATAAGTTTTAATTCAATTCTTACTGCAAATTATAATTGTATTTGCAAGAAGAATATTTTTTTCATCAAAGATTATTTGTTTTAAGCAATTTGTTTTAAAGCGTAATGTTCTTGTTAGAGAAAGCCTTTACCCATCTAGCGATATCATATTGTTAATATCACATCCTGCTAAATACCTGAACTACGGTAGAAATCATTAACTAAATTTCTCACTTAAGCGCCAAGCAAAAAGCAGAAACAATTTTGAAAATTTCTTTTTTTCAGTGAAAAAATATTCGGTAAAAAATAAATGCAAGTCCAATTGGTTTTTAAGTTTACACATTTAATTGTTTACAAAACGATATTGTGGATAATCAAAAAAAAAAA